>WOXC01009612.1:0-240437 GCA_011680675.1 Gymnobelideus leadbeateri
GAAGAATCAATGGAATGAATGGATTTGGAGTAGATGATACTGATGGTTCTTTTAGAAAGAAAATAATCTAATCTTGGTATTGTAATATGGTGTACTAGAGTAGCAACATCAAAGGAGTAACTTATTGAAAGGTGGTTTGTTTTTTTTTTTTAGTGTATGGGAGCTCATCAAATGAAATAAGGTATCTAAAATACTTTTCAAACCTTAAAATACTATATAAATGTGAATATTGTTATAATTGTCATTATTCTGTGATTGTGGAACTTAGTATTTATGTAATCAAATGGATCAATGTTATAGTATGTTAGTAGTCATCTTGAACCTACAGGTTGCCTTATGATTAAAACATCTTATGTGAATGCAGGCTGTGAGAGTCTCTGACCTTTCTTGAAAAGCCATGATCCAATTTGCCAAAGCCCTCAGTCCCAGGGAAGAGATTGGGTACTGAAACAATCTAGTTCATTGTTCAGAGTTTTTCAGGTTATGAAGATAAGTTGTTGGTCATAGTTTCCACAAGTGTTATGGGTAATATATAGAAGGCAGAACTTAGTTATGCTGTGATTTATGTTTACTGAATGCTTTCTTAAAATCATGGAATGAGTTAAAAAAAGGTAATTAATTACCTTTAATTTAATTTAATTTTAATAATGATTTGTTTGAGAGAGAGAAGCAGTGTTGGATAGAGAGTGACCTTTTGGTTCAAGAAAACCTGGATATCTCTTACCTACTAATCATTTGATTCCATGAAAATCATTTAACATCCCAGTACTCCAGACAGCTCTAAGACTATGAGATTCAGAGGAAGTGATCATCTGTATTGGCAGAAAGAGTTTCCTCATCAGCCACTCCCTACATTAATGAAATCATAAGTTCAATTAAAAAAAAATAGTCCCTCAGTGAGCTTGTTTTGTGTATTATTTGCATACAAGGCCTACAATCTTTAAAAATGCAGCATCAGTCATGAAAATAAGCATCTACTCATAGGCCTCAGCCTAAAGAAGAACTGTGTGGGTTTTGTTGTTGTTGTTTTGGTCAGGCCAAGTTAAAATCTATTCATCAGCCTCAAGAAAACAGTATTCAAGGAAAGAAAGAAAAAAGAAATTGAAATAACTTCACCTGTTTTCTGAACTGTGGTGAAATTAAGAGCTATTTAGGGGTATATAAGTGGGTACTATTATAGTGGGCAGGCTTTGTGTTTGTGAATGTGTGTGGGTTAGTAGGACCAATAGTGTAAGTGAAGCATATCATCATTCCTCAGGCTGGCTACAATTTAGGCCAGCAGGGATAACATTTTTTCCCCTCAAACTATTTGCAAAATGACTACTTTTCATTCTCTCAGGTGCTATCCTGAGCCAGGGATAGCATCTTAAGAAGGCATATCAGCCAAAGTGGCACAATGGTGTGCATTCCTGCCTCCTCCTCCCCACCACTTATTTTCTTATGAGTATCTCTGTGGCACTTTGGGGGCTTCATTTTTCCTCAAAAACTTGAGATTATCTTCCAACTCCTGTTTCACTCCTTGATTTTTTTTAGGTGCTGATCCTCATACTAGCTGTCCAAATGAATCTGCTATGATTGGTTTCAGGCCCTTTCCCCTACTGTGCCCCATGCTCCAATATTATCTTTCTTTTCTTCCTCTTTGGTACAACAAAGCACCCACTTCCTGAGGAGATGACACAGTGCTCAAGGGCATTAGCTTTTTAAAAGTGGTGATAGGCAGATTCTTTTCTTTTTTAAAAAAACAGATTCTTAAAAGCAATAGGGAGTAGGAAGTGATACCCTCTGGTCTTTGAGTATATTGGTTGCTGATCCTTGGGTTCAGGGCAACAACTCATGGAGAAAATACTTTGTTGGGACAAATCCCAGACAAGAGATTATACAAAATTCACAGAAACAATGATAGAATGTTAGCACTAAAAGTGACGCTAGGGATAATGTATCATCTCCCCCATTTTACAGTTAAAGAAAATGAGTCTTACAGAAATTAAACTTCTTGTATAAGGTTACATAGTTATGAGAGGCAGAAGTAAAATTTAAATCTAGATCTTATTCTAAGTATAATGATCTTTCCTTTGTCACATGGTTAATTGTGATTTTTAAAAATCAACTTTTTTCTTTCCTTCTGGCATTAAAAACTTCTTGCCCACTACACAGAAAACACACACACACACACACACACACACACACACACACACATACACACAACACACAAGCCTACCATCACAATAACAAGAACCACCCCTCCCAACACAGACTTTGTACCTTTTTGTCATCTCATTCCTTCTCTGTTTCAGGAAGAAAATTACATGAGTTAGTTGCACAGATTTTATTTCTGAAAAGCTTTTTAATTTTAAATCACTGGACTCATACATTTCCACCTCCTGATATTATCCTTATATGCATAAGACTTCTTGGAGCAGAAGCACATGGTGGTGTCCATTGGAGGAAGGTCCAATTGTGGAAGTGAGGCAAGTCATCAAGAAGATTTGAAAGTGTAGAATCTGGACCTGGGGATCACGTGACAACCCCTTGAGCTGAGATTTCTGCTAGTTCTAGTGTGTCAGTACTGATTCTTCCTAATAGAACATTGTAGTATAGGCTAAGATGTCAGCTGAACCCAAAGCTGTGAGCACTGGTGATAACAGCCAAGCAGTAAAGTAGCATCTACCAGAAAAACATTCAGAAGAGTTGGAGCAGCAATTGGCAGTATCCAATGAAGATTTTCAGTTTAAGTGCAATACCTAAAAGGAAAATGAGAAGCCTAAAGATAGTTGCAGCTCATTTTATCAACATCCATTATGCAGGATGTGAAAAGATAGAAAAATGCTAAGAAGAATTTTAAAAGATCCTCCAAACAGAGTCTACATATGTGATTTCAGTGACAAAGTAGGAACAAAACTAAATGGCCAAAAAGACAAAAGAAAAAAAAAATGGACATTGCAGTTCAAATTCAAGAGAACAGACCAGAGATGTGTACAGTACTAAAAAATTTCTATGCATGCATGTATATGTATAGGCAGAGATATAGGTATAGGTATACATATACGTATGCACACATACATGTGTGTATACAAATATCATTGTTATTTTACTCAAGAGGAAGGGTAGAAAACATTAGATATCATGAGCACCAAATAACATCCCCCAAATTGAAACTGACTTTATCTTTTTCCTTTGGGTAGGGGGAAGGCAAGACAATTGGGTTAAGTGACTTTCCCAAGGTCATACAACTAGTAAGTATGTCAAGTGTCTGAGGCCAGATTTGAACTCAGGTCCTCCTGACTCCAGGACTAGTGTTCTATTCACTGCATCACCTAGCTGCCTGGAAACTAACAATATCTTAATAGGAAAAATTTCTGGGGGTGGGGGGGAGTTATATCAGAGTCTTTTGTCTATGTACAAATATGCCAATGATTAACACAAAGATCAAAATCAACATCAAATTGGGGGGGGGAAGTCTAGCAAATAATGCAAAGGTACTATACATCCTTATTACTTTTTCAGTCTGATCTTTTCAAATGAGTCATTGATTATAAAAATTGGGAAGTGGAAAAAGAAAAAGATATTGATCTTAAATATCACTATATCCTGCAAAAATGTAACTGGTTTAAAATATTTTTTCTATAAAGAGGAGGTCAAAAGAGTCTAGAGAGCATTGGTGCCAGCAAATACTTGATCCCCATCCTAAGCAAAGAATTGACAGCTAAGGATAATATGAAATAAAAACTAATTTGTAAAATATGATGGAAGAGGATGTTGTAAGATTGTGAGCAATGTCACCTTTTAAAAGAGTGAAAAATGGAAGTACAAGTGAGTCTATAGAAATCTGGTTATGAGATGCAAATGAATCATACCATCCTGAGGACATTCATGGACAAAACTGGCAAGAGAACAACAAATTAATGGAAAAATGGAACAAATTTGTCAACATTTCTCTAATTTCTATTTTCATCAGTAAGAATAGAGAAGCCCCGTTATTTAGACACTAACACTTCATTTCCCTATGTAATGAAGAATTAGAAATGGCACTTAGGAAAACAAAGTTGGGAAGACTTTCCAAGTCAGACCGATTACATACCACAGACATTGTGCTTGAGACAACACAATCCTGAAAGCATTTGGGACTTATATTACATGATATATCAGGCTAGAGAATTTAAAAGAATGTGAAAAAATGATACATCAAAAAGGTGTCTTAGAGAATATCTGTAACTACTAACCCAAATCAGTTAAAGGTAAAGCATTTTGTAAATGTTGAAGTACTAAATAAATGCCAACTATTATTGTTATTAATTTTCATCTTCATAAAATCTTAACTAGAATGAATCACATGTGTACTTAGGAAATTTTTGGCATGGGAAAAATGGCAACTTTTTACAAACCATCCTTTACATTATAACACATCTTTAGAATAGCACAATTAATTGAAAGGTACTGATAATATAAGAACACATTATTGTTTCTTTATTATAAAAAAGTATTATGGTAGCTAGAGAAAAACATAGACATAGTTCATATTAAAATCATAGAGGATTCCTTGACAAATGCAACCCTAGAGATAATTTTGTTCAAATGCCTTTTGATTATCTACATGAAAAAATTTAAGCTAGAATCAGGAATACTTAATTTAGGGTCATTGAATTTGGTTTAAAAAATATTTTGCTTACTATTTCAATATTGTCAGTATCATGTGTAGTTTAATTTATTTATCTAAAAACTATTCTGAGAAAGGGGCTTTGGGATGCACCAGATTGACAAAAAAAAAAAGATAAAGAAATTGCCCTTGATGTATGTTTATCAATGCTCTGAAAAAAATCCACTACAGAGTCCAAATGGAAGGATTCTCTCCAGATTATGAGGTCCTCCAGATTATTTTGCAAATTATACTGCATCAATTACATTTATGCTGAAAATATTATCAGACTTCCTCAGTAAAATACATGATTATCCAAGTGAGATCAATCTAAAAATTTTACACCATTGAAATCTGTTTTATTCTTCATGATCACCTCTATCTGTTCAGAATTCTTCTTATAGCAATCCTTGTTAAAATATTTCCTTTCATTTTTCTCCATTAAAAATAATTTGTCGGGGCGGAGCCAAGATGGCGGAGTAGAAATAGCTCATCCAAGCCACTCTGCCCCCAGATTCCCCCCAAACTATGTAAAAGGGGACTCTAAACAACTTCTGGAGCCCCAGCACCCACAGAACGACACAGAGAAACTAACCTCCCGCTGAGGACAGCCCAGCAGCCCTGCAGGAAGGACCAGCGCAGTGGTTTGGAAGCAGGCAGCCACAGCGCGCACAGTGCAGGAAGCAGAGCCGAGCAGGTTTTAGCCCCAGGGCGGCAGGGCCAGCAGCCAGCTGGAGGAACCCCAGAACACCAGCAGCCATGGTGACTCCAGAATTATCAACATAGACATGCCTAGGACAAAGTAAGAGGTTAGTGTCCTATGGACTTTGGGACCTCTATTTGGGGGAATGCGTCGGCTCCCTCCCCTGGGGGCTAGAAGCCACTGAGGAGACACGCCATTTTGTAGTTTTCAGAGGCAGCTCCAGCTCTTGGCCTGCAATTAATTGTAGGGAGATCCAGCGATCAGTCTTGGGGGGGTAATCGCTCTTGCTTTAACCTCCCTGGATCTGGATTATGATCTAGGGTGGAAGTCGTGGGTGGGTTTACAGCTTGCCAGAAATGGAAGTTGCCCCCCACACGTTCGGGACGAAAATTCCTCTATCTGGCCTTAAAGCCATAGTGTGGCAACAAGCCCAAAAGTCAAGTAATTAAGTGGCAGCATGCCAAGGCAAAGGAAACAGAAAAATGCAACCCTAGACTCCTATTTTGGAGGCATAGAGTGGGAAAAGGACTGTGAGGTCAGAAGTCCTGCTCCAAAAGCCCCAGGGAAAACATGAGCGGGTTGCAGGCCATAGAGGACCTTAAGAAGGACTTTAAAAATCAAATAAGAGAAGTGGAGGAAAAATTGGAAAGAGAAATGAGAAGGATGCAGGAAAAGTATGAAATGAGGGTCAACAGCCTGACTGAGAAAACAACACCTTAAAAAATAGACTAACTCAAATGGCAAAGGAGGCCCAAAAGGGCAATGAGGAGAAGAATGCCTTAAAAAGTCGAATTTGCCAGATGGAAAAAGAATCTCAAAAATTCACTGAGGAGATTCATTCCTTCAGAGTTAGACTGGAGCAAATGGAAGCTAATGACTTTATGAGAAATCAAGATGCTGTTAAGCAGATCCAAACAAACAAAAGATTAGAAGGCAGTGTGAAATATCTCATGGGAAAAACCACTGACCTGGAAAATCGATCCAGGAGAGACAATTTAAAAATTATTGGACTACCTGAAAGCCATGATCAAGGAAAGAACCTAGAAATCACCCTTCAAGAAATTCTCAAGGAAAATTGCCCTGATGTTTTAGATCCAGAGGGCAAAATAGAGGTTGAAAGAATCCACAGATCACCTCCTGAAAAAAGATCCCCAA
Source organism: Gymnobelideus leadbeateri (assembly GCA_011680675.1). Classification (NCBI taxonomy): domain Eukaryota; kingdom Metazoa; phylum Chordata; class Mammalia; order Diprotodontia; family Petauridae; genus Gymnobelideus; species Gymnobelideus leadbeateri. The sequence goes on from WOXC01009612.1 coordinate 6,492, forward strand.
AAGAAAACTCCCAGGAATATTATAGCCAGGTTCCAGAATCCCAGATCAAGGAGAAAATACTCCAAGCAGCCAGGAAGAAACAATTTCAATATTGTGGAAATACAATCAGAATAGCCCAGGACCTGGCAGCTTCTACACTGAGGGATAGAAGGGCATGGAATATGATATTCCAGAGGGCAAAAGAACTGGGACTGAACCCAAGGGTCACCTACCCAGCAAAACTGAGTATTTTGTTTCAGAGGAAAATATGGTCATTCAGTGGAATAGAGGACTTTCAAGCATTCTTGAGGGAAAAAACCAGAGTTGAATAGAAAATTTGACATTCAGACACAAGAAGCAAGAGATGCTTGAGAAGGTAATCAGGGAAAAGAAATCAAAAGGAACTTATCAAAGTTGAACTATTTACATTCCTATATGGAAAAGCAATAATTGTGACTGATGATATCTTTCTCACTATGAAAATAATGGAAGAAGGGGGTGTAGTCATATGAATACATATGTGAATGTGTGTGTATATGGTTACAGTTATATGGATAGAGGGCATAGGTTGAATTTGTTGGGAAGGGAGAATACTCAAGGGATGAAATTATGAGGTGAGAGAGGAAAGTGGCAAGAGGAGATGGGGAAAGACAGAGTAGGGTAAACTATCTCATGTAGAAGAAGCAAGGGGAAGTGGTTGCAGGGGAGAGGAAGAATAGGAAGGCAAAAAGGCAAAACCACATTCTCATTGAATTTGGTTCAGGGAGATAATGACATACATACTAAATGGGATATCTCAAACTGCAGCAGAATAGGGGGAAGGGGGATGAGAGGAGGGATGATGAATGGGAGGGCATTCTTGGGAGTATGGGAGGTTGGAAGTACCCACTATAGAAGAGGGACAGGATCATGTAGGGAATGGACCAGGTGGGGGGTGGGATGAGTGGGAGGGAATTATAAGCAGCCTTGTACAATATATCTATTATGATAATGTTTTGCATAGCTAGACATGTACAACATATACTGAATTACTTATCTCTCCAGAGGGAATGGGTGACAAGGGAGGAAGGAAATGGATCTGAAATTTGAGGTCTTAAGATTAAATGTTTCAAATATATATAAATACTATTATTAATACTCTTTTGCTTGTAATTGGGAGATAAGATGTGCAGGCATTGGGACACAAAGATTCACCTTCCTCTAATGGAAAAGTCTAAGGGGGTATGGGAGAAGGTATGGGAGACAGCAGATTGGAGGAAGCAATATCTTGTGGGACTGCTATTCTGGGAGGTGGGGTAGGGGAATAACGGGGGGGAAATGATTGTAACTCAAAATCTGGTGGAAATGAATGATGTAAAACAGAAGTAAATAAATCATTTGTTTAAAAAAAATTTAATAAAAAAAAAAGAGAGGAAAAAAATAATTTGTCTTAGGGGCGGCTAGGTGGCGCAGTGAATAGAGCACCGGTCCTGGAGTCAGAAGGACCTGATTTCGGCTGACACTTAATCCACACAAACAAAAAAACCTAGCGGTGTAACCTTGGGCAAGTTACTAAACCCCAATTGCCCTAAAGGGGCGCCTAGGTGGCACAGTGAGTAAGAGCGCTGGCCTCAGAGTTGGGATGACCCGAGATCAGATCTGGCCTCAGAAAATGAGCACCCACGCATAAATGATGACTAGCCGTGTAACCTTGAGCAAGTTACTTAACCCCAATTGCTTTAAAAAAAAGAAATTGTCTTTAGGATAAATATCCCCTTGGAGTTTCTTGTGGCAAAGGGTGTAAGAGGTTGAGCTAAATCTAATTTTGACAACTTAATTTCTACTTTTATTGGTAGTTCTTATGAAGTCTAAGAGTCCTTGACCCAGTAGTTTGTGTTTTGAGTTCATCAAACTGTAGTACACCATGTTGCTTCTGGATCATGGCACCTAGTTAATTCTGTTGACCAATGTTTAAGTCTTTTCACCTGTACCAAATAGTTTTGATGAAAGGGGGTTGGGAGTGGGAAAGAAGAAAGCACTTTATTAAGTACCTCCTAAGTGCTAGGCACTAAACTAAGTGCTGTACAAAAATCTCATTTGATCCTCACAACAGCTCTGTGAAGTACATACTCATATTATCCCATTTTATAGTTGAAGAAACTGAGAAAAGCACAAGTAAGTGAATTGAAGAGCCACATCAATATTATTATTATAATTAATACTACTACTGCTGCTGCTGCTTCTACTACTATTACTACTACTACTACTACTACTATTTCTCCTGTACAGAATGGGTTTTGTAGATAGACAGGCTAATTTTTAATACTCTAGGATATAGCTCTTGGATGAGGAATGCATTTTGAGAGCAGATAGGAAGACTTTTGACATCTTTGAAATTTTCTTTAGCCTCAGTTTCCTTGAACAAGTTACCTATCTCTTTAGATCATTGTTTTCCAACTTGTAAAATCAAGAGGTTGGATCAAATGACCTCTTTCAGGTCTCTTCTAGGTCCAAGTCACAGAATTTTAGTTAGATGTTACCTCAGAGGCCACATAGTCCACCTCTCATCTGAATAAAAAATCCTTTTATCAAATCCTCATCAAGTACTCATATAGATTTCTTTAAGGACCTCCAAGGAGAGGAAATTCAACACCTTCAGAAGCAGCCTGTCCTAATACGGTATGACTTTGCAGAGTATTCCCCAAATCTTATTGCAATTTTAAGCTATTAAAAGTTATTTAAGTTTGAAACTGCACTAAGATTTTGAGGACATCCCATATTTGTTCTAAGCAAAACAAACTTAATTCTTCTTAGAGAGAGTAGTCATCCCATTTTCCTCTGCCCCCACAAAGTTTTCTTTGATCCAGGATAAAAATCCCAACTTCCTTCAATGTATAGACCATCAACTCAAGACCCTTCAAAATTCTTAAAGTCACTCTTCGCTCCATGGTCTCTATATTACCAATGTGTTTCCTAAAATGTGGCTGGTGCCCAGGACTAAGCACAATGCTCCAAATGTGGTTGGTCCAAGGCAGGGTACAGTGAGACTATTTCCTCATTCAACTTTGACACTGTGCCTCTCAGTAAAGTCAGTATTGTAATCTCTTTCCTGGTTACCACATCACACTACTGACTCATATTGATTTAAAAATCCACTAAAATTCAATGATTTTGTGAATCTCTGGACCTCTCACTGATTGCCTCAGGACAAATGAAAGTAGAAAATTGTTTCTTGCCTTGGTCTCTCAGATTCAACTTGAAGAATACTAAGTCCAACTCTGGTCTCCCCTGGAGAAGAGAAATTTTCATTCTTTTTCAGTGACTATGCATGTGCTGAAGGCAACTCTGAAAGACCTGGTGGATCCTATTTTCCATGCCTCAAAGATTCCTACTGGCATGATAAGGATGGTGCTTTGAGGATCCCTCATGCTTATATAATTGTGGTTCGTGAAACCCACTCCAATGAATTGAGAATGAAGGACCTAATATGAGGAAGGCCTTTATATGAATATAAATTAGACCAGAATTACACTGGATGGAATGCTGGACCTGAAGTCAGGAAGATTTATTTTCCTGAATTCAAATCTGATCTCAGATACTAGCTAGCTGTTGGGTCTTGGGCAAGTCACTTAATCCTGTTTGCCTCAGTTTACTCATCTGCAAGATGATATGGAGAAGGAAATAGCAAACCACTCCAATATCTCTGCCAAGAAAAGCCCAAATGAAGTCTTGAAGCGTTGGACACAAGTGAAATGAGAGAACAACAACAACGCACTTGACTTTTGCAAATGGGAAACACTACCTAAAGTAGTTGGAACTACATCATCTCCTGAAGTCACTCTTGCAAATGCCAAGAGCCTTCTAATATCCTGACATCATTGGTGCCTATCATCCTGGCATAGGAACACAGACACAGTAATAATGAAGGATACATTGATATCTATCTGTTTGGTGTTTTGTCTTAAGATTGTAAATCAAAGATAGAAATCTCATGTTTTTTAGAAGAACTATAATCTTAAAATGAAAATGCAACACAATAGAGACTAGACAACTTCTAGAAAGAGTGCCATCAACTGAATATGGCTGTCATTGCTCCAATTGCAAGCCAATCATGCAACACACATGCAAGTGGGGTGAGAAAAAAATGTGGGCAAATGGGATTGGCTGTCTTAATAGACTTGAAATCAATTGGCTTATGAAAAAAATCCACTACAACTAGGCTAGTCATTAAAGAGAACCAACAGTCACAACGATTTAATGGTCTTACTTTTTAGCTATGTATTTAGCCCTTTCCACAAAATGTTAATTTGCTTCCTGATCATGCAGTAGAGGTATCCCAAGTTCTTGTAGGTTCTATAGTTCTGGAAAAGCTTCAGGTATGATTTCAACCAGAATCTAGGTCTGCTTTAGTAGCCTAGCTAGATACTGAGCCATTCGTCACCAATAGGCTGACCACATAGTCATGTGCTCTATAGCCATGACAACTCATGAAACAAAGAATAATAATAATAACAACAGAAATTGGACCACAATCTTATACAAATCTTTCTGCTTCTACAGTCACATTGGCAGAATGGTAAAAGGGAGGAAGAGAGATGGCCATTTTAAAATAATCTATGAATGTTAATATAGTTATTGGTACTATGTGAAATCCTTGTCTAGTGCCGAGTGAGTAGGCATACTGCTTGAAGCACTGAATAAAATTGATCCTCACTTTCTCACTCCAATGAAAACAGAAGAAAAAATGAAATCGCAATAAGAGGAGAGGACAACTTATACTTTGTCCTTAAAGTAGCAGAGCCCCAAGTGGATGCAGTTAGTTTCACTATATTCTGAGAAGTAGCAAGAAACTTCCGTTCATGTTACATTTATCCATTATTTATTGCAGGATTCAAGATAAGAATTGCAAAAAGGAGGAAAATAATTGTCCTTTAATTGTCCATGTCTATTGTAGATAAAGAAGGAGGAGGAGGAGGAAAAGAAGAAGAAAAGAAAGAAAGAAGGAAAGGGAGAAGTAGGAGAGGGAGAAGTAGAAGAAGGAGGAGGAGGAGAAGAAAGAAAAATTCTATGAAGAACTTGATAAAAACTTCACAAATTAATCTATACTTGGTGACTTCAATGTAAAAATGACCATAGGAGAGGACAATAAAAGATTTGTTGGCAAACATGGTTTGAAACAAAGAATGTCAAAGAAATGTAGATTATATAGAAGCCTCAGGTTCATGTACCATAAGCAAATTGCTTCAAGATTCGAGAGGCACTGGATATAGAGAATCATGAAAATAGTAGCCAAAAAATAGAAATAAATTCTATTTTAAGAAATAAGAAATGCCTGGATAATGATACTGAAGTCATTTCCAAATTAATATGTTGGCCGAATACCACTTGGAGGAAGTGGTATGCCAACTGGATGTACTACAAATTTGTGTTATCTGAATTGTGCCCTCACTGTTGGACAACAATCCTCCAACTATAATGAATGCAACAGTTATAGTGAATCTCTTGTCCTGATGCCATTTATACCTTGTCAAACCTCAATTTTGGATTGCTTCCAAGATCCATTTTCTTTGTTTCTACTCTTTGTTCCTATTTTGCTGCTGAATCGTATTAGGGAAATTTTGGCAATGATGCTGACAGAATCTATCACAAATTTATGTTACATAAACTCAGCTGGACTCTCATTGGTACAAGATATCCAAGTCAGGTTACTCACACACTTGCCTTCTCCTCCTACTAAAATTGGGACTCTTACCCTTGGGACCTAAGTTCTGATTATGAGTGAGCTGACTTCCCTTTCCTTTCTTGCTTTCCAAGTATACATACATGTATGCATATATACATACATACATTGCCTTTTCTAATTAAAATGCAATCTCCTTGAAGGCAGGGATTTATATGTCTACATGTATCTATCTATCCACATTATATTAACTTCTGTAGTTAAATTTTAAGTTCCTTGAAAGTAGGGACTTACTTGTTTTGCTTGCTTGTATTTCTATACTTTTTCTCCTCTTTTTTGCTCTTTCCTAATAGACTATCACACTGCCAATGTAAACTGTTCCAAACCTTCCTTTCTCTCCTTTAGCCTCCCACACTATTCCTCCCTTTTTAGCAGAGGACCTGAGGCTGCTCTTTCCAAAGTTACCAATCTTAGTCTTCATCTTTCTTGATTTCTCTGCAGCACTTGACACTGTTGACCAGCTACTTCTTTTGGTTGCTCTCTCCTCTCTGGGTTTTCATTACAGTGTTCTCTCTTCTCCCTGCCTGGTGGCTATTTTGCCACTTCATCATCCATCATCCATCATCAATCATCCATATCCTGTCCCTAACTGGGACTGTACTCCAAGCCTCTGTCTTGGATGATCTTTTCTTTTCTTATTGCAGATTATCTGATCATAGATTTAGAGCTGGAAGTAATCTTAGAGGATCAGAAACATGCTATAGTATTCCCAAATGGCGAAGCTAGGATTTTAATCTTTATCCTTTCATTCAAAATCCATTGCTACCATGCTGCTTCTTCTATTCCTAAATGTTCTCTGTCTCTCTGTCCTTCTGTCTCTCTTTCTGTCTCTGTCTCTCTCTCTGTTTCTGTCTCTCTCTCTTCTCTGTCTCTCTGTCTCTGTCTCTCTTTCTACTTCCCTCTAAGCGATTATATTAGGTTCTATGGGATTAATTATCATCTCTATGCAGATGACCCTCAAGCTATACATCTATCCTTCGTTTCTCTCCTGAGTTTTAATTCTTCATCACCAAATAATGTTGGCCATTTTGAATCATATTTCCCATAGGTTTCTCTAACAAAGGATTTCCCAAATAAAACTCATCTTTTTCCTTAAACCCATTTCCATTCTAACTTCCTTATTTCTGAGATACCACCATCTTTTCCATCAAACATGTTTACAACTTTGGGGTTCTTCAAATTTTGGTGTTCCATCTTTCTAATTTCTAATTGGTTGCCAACTTTTGTTGATTCTACCTCCACAATACAGCTCACATTCATTACTTTCTTGCTACACAGCTGCCATATTACTTCAGATCTTGATTACCTCCTGCCAAGAGTATTACAACATAATTCTTATTGATGACCCTGCCTCATGTCTCTCCCCTCTTCAATCTACTACCCATAAGCTGCCAAAGTGATTTTCATAAAGCATAGCTCTAACCACATCATTCTCTAACTCAAATTGCTATAAATGGTTTCCTATGTCCTATAGGATCAAATATGGATCCCTCTTTTTGCCACTTAAAGACTTTCATAATTGGTTCTGGACAGTCTTTCCATTCTCATTATATATCAATCCCTTTTATATACTTTATGTTATAGCCAAATTAGCCTATTTTGCTGTTCCATACACACACATTTCATTTCTGGGCTGCCCCCATGCCAATCATGTGCTCACTCTTTATCTCTCCCTCTTAAAAATCCTTACTTTATTTCAAATGTTAGCTTAGATGTCACCTCATACAATCAGCCTTTTTCTGATCCCTCCCTTTACTAGTGCCTCTCTCCCCACTCACAAAATTACTTTCTATTTACTTTGCATACATTCTGTATTTACTTATGCACAGATATTTTATTTCCCCTCATGGGATGTATGCTCCTAGAGAGGAGAAACTATTTCACTTTTTCTTTATATACTTAGAACCCAGAACAATGCTTGGCACACCATAAACACATTGGTTAATTTTCGATTCTCTACCATTCATTTGACCTGTCCATTTAACTTTGCACTTCCCTCTGTCCCAATGAAGAAATCTTTATGGTCTCAAAGCATTTTGGTATATGTAATTTCATATAGCTCTCAAAAAGAATATAATTTGAAAGTCTTTTAAGTGAAATGCATCTATTATCACTCATAAAAGCTTGATATAGTAACTCTCCACACAGCGCATCATAAGTGGATAAAGATTACTTATTGTCCAGATTGATACTGATATGAAATAGTATGGCTTACCCACAGAACTAGTTCTATCAGTATACAAATACAAGAATGAATTGAACTGCTCTCCTTGAACAGTTCTCCTTGAAACAAAGTCACATGTTTTTTTGTTTTTTGTTTTTGCTTTTTGGAGGGCAATTGGGGTTAAATAACTTGCCCAAGGTCACACAGCTAGGTTTCTGTTTGTGTTAAGTATCTGAGGCCAGATCTGAACTCAGGTTCTTCTGACTCCAGGGCCCGCACTCTACTCACTGCGCCACCTAGCCGCCCCCTAGTCACATGTTTTTTAACCTTAATATTCTCCCATAAATTAAATTGAAACTTTTACAAAGGACAATGAAGAGGTATTTGATGGGACTAAATAAGTCACTCTATATTACTCATAAAGAATTGCACAGGAAAAATAATGTAAAAGATGTCATCAAAAGATATCAGTGAAATTTGGGACTGGAAAAATATATTCTGGGGCATGCCTTATTTTCCACAGATATCCACGTGATGTCAAGAGGAAGGTTACCAGTATGTTGAGTGGAAGCCGAATAGAAGCTTTTTGGGAGGACCTGGATAAGAGTCAAACAGGTAAATGCATGTAAGGGTGATGATCTAAACTACTAGAGAGAGAATTCATACATATGATACCATATAGCAGAGTACCAATGTACTTCACACCCTATTAACAGTTCCTTCCCTTCTTGAAATGTGCATTCCAAGCTTGATAAATGGATGCACACTCATTTAGCAAGACATTTACAAAACATTATTCCCCTTCATATTATAACACATCTTCATGGCATATTTAAAATAGACCTATCTTCATAGTGTGTGTGTGTGTGTGTGTGTGTGTGTGTGTGTGTGTGTAATGTATATGTATGGGAGGGAGGGTTGTGGATGGATGAATAGGTAGATATATAGAAAGCCAGGTAAATATTTCCTCCCTATGAGAATCAATGCCAGTTCCATGTCAATGGAGAAAAATGGAGATCTATAAGCTAGGTTAATTCATATTTGAAACAAGCATTTCTGAAAAGACTAACAAAAAAGCTCCTGAGAGGCAGAATTAAAATAATATATCACATCAGAGATGTGTTTATTGCCTCAGGCTAGTTTTTGTGTGCCATTTGGTTTGTATATTCTGAATAGTTTATTTAGTTCCTGTGATTAAAATAAGAAAAAAAATAATTGTGGAGGATCAAAACTGATTTTCCCCCTAGTGGAAGTCATGGCCTTCTCTGATCAGAATATTTAACGTGAACATTGTTAATAATTCCTTAAAGTAAGTATGATGATTGCAATGAGTCTTTGAGATGCTTTTTTAAAAAGTGATATAGATTTCATTTATGCTTTTAGTTTGTTAGCCAAGGGTGCGATGTCAGTGTGCATGTGTGTGTGTGTGTTTGCAGGAGGGGTTATTTAACTGGGCATAAAGAATGATCCAGTTTGGCTTTTCTGTTGAATGCCACCATTCTTTCTGTTGTAACTGGCTGGCAACATCACTAAAGAAAGGCACCTGGAGACTGGAGACTGACACACCTCGCCTAGTGATGACTATTATTTACACTTTTCTTGGCTGCCATTTCCTTTGATATAGAGATTATAGCTTCTCTTTAAACCTTATGAAACTAACAATAAACTACTCAAAGGAAGTAGACAAATAATAGGAACCATGGAGAAATGAGCTCTCTCTTGAAATACTGACACACTTTGGTCATTGAGACATATCCCAACTTCAGTTCTGCGTTAGAACAATGCATCCCTTCTGCTTTGCTTCTGCAACCTAGGAAGAAGTAGTTCATTAGCAAATATGTCAAATATATGATGAACGTAATTGGCTTTTCTTAAACTAATTAAGGCTATTGGAAGGAGTTTAATATTGATCATCCACATGCAGGTTATCAATTTTGTCAATTTGCTGTGGCAAATTTAAAATCCCCAACCAATATGGGATTTACCTGGAACAATTCTGAGTGAAATGATTCTGGTCTCAGCTTATTATACCCTAAGGAAAAAATACCAACTAATTTTAATATTTATCCAAAGGAAAACAAAAGTAGCAAAGAATGTGTTTTTGTTTGTTTTTATCACATAATGCCATCCAAAGCAAAATAGATATGAATTTGGATTATTTCTTATTATTTTTGGAGACTGCATGATCCCATGATTGATCAGAGTAGTAGCTTTAACCTGCTTTGTTTTTTCTGATCTGGGTCAGTTTTCCCCTTTTTAGGCAGACTGGTAACTCTCAGCTTCTAAGGCTAGTATCTGACTCCGTGCAGACACACAATCTACATGACCCAGCTGAAAAATCTCTGAAATCAAGAGTTCTACAAGCTTCATTTCCCTAGTAGGAGAGGTGACAGGAGTACGCCACTACACCTGGCTTCCAATGCAAGTTTTAGCCAGGTGTAGGATGGCAATCTTCAAGTGCTGGAAGACCTATTGTGTAGAAAATGACTAAAGATCTCAGGTTCTGTTATGCTGAATACTTTCAGTTGCCTTGATGCGAATCCTCTTGAAGGAAGGAAACAAACATGTATTTAGCACCTACTATGCACCTGACCCGATGCTAAGCTCTTTTCAAATATTAACTCATTTGGTCCTCGCATCATTCCTGGATGGTATATGCTATTACTATCCCTACTTTACAGTTGAGGAAACTGAGGCACACTAAGATTGGCTTGCCTGAGGTCATGTACCTAGTGAATGCCTGAGGTTGTGTGTGAACTCAGACCTTCCTGACTCTGAGCAGAGAGCTCTGGCCCTCGTGCCACTTTCCCACCTCAGTATAAATGAAGGCATTCCTTGTAGTAGTCCGTGTGTTTTATATGATCATAGCCAACTGAAGAAAATACCAAACAATTAGATCAGCATAAAAAAAGTCTCTTGTAATTTCTGTCATTTTCTCATTCTCAAAGATCACACTAACCTGGTCCTTTCAGTATCAGGGTCTTCTTCATGGTATTACTGCCCTTTGACACTGACTTTTAAAGGTGAGACGATGGTTTATCACAGTCCACTTCTCCTAGGAGATCACACCATTGCAAGTCTTTATAGCATTGGCACTCTAAAATTAGGCAAACCCTGTAAAAAACAAGACCTTTATATCACATTACTTTTAAAGAAAATTGCCATTGTAGCTGAGTTCTTGAATATTTAAGAGAATGGCATCCTGTTTGGGGATTCTAAAACATTTTTCTTTTCCTTCTTTTTTTCCCTATTTCTGTGGAGAATAAAAAGAGTTAATTATCCTATCTAGAGCTAGAAGAGGTCTTAGAGGTCATCATCTTGAACTCCTCTTTTGACAGAGATGAAAATTGAGGCATTAGAGAGGTAAAGGGACATGTGTGTATATATACATGTACACATATATGTACCTACAAACATATATATGTATATATGTGTATATATGTATATGTATATATATAACATGTAGTTGTTTAGTGATATCCAAATCATTGTGACCCCATTTGGGGTTTTCTTGGCAAAGAAACTGTAGTGTTTGGCCATTTCTTCTCCGGTTCATTTTACAGATAAGGAAACTGAGGCAGACAGGGTTAAATGACTTGCCCAGGATCACACAGCCAGTAAGGGTTTGAAACCAGACTTGAACTCAGGTCTTCCTGACTCTAGGCCCAGCGCCCTATCCACTATGCCACCTAGCTGTCCACAAAATATGTATACATGTACATATATTTATGCTATTATTGTTATTTTCACTATTTCGTAGAGAAATATTGGCTCAATGGTGAATAGTTCTGACTGCACAACAGAGTGTGTGACTTATAGTAGTGAGAGATATAATTAGAAATATAGGTTTGGGTCTTACAGCAAAGGACCTCTACATGCTCCAGTCTCTGGGCAAATGGGACTTATCTTTGCTCCTGAATGCAGAGTATGCTTTCTTACCTTCATGCTGTCGGGAACAATGTTTGTGTTCTATGCCTGGAATGTCTTTCCTATTGTACTCTGCTACCTTTTAAAACTCAATCTAAATACCACCTCTTCCAATATGTATTCCTTATATTCCATCTTAGATAACAGCTTGTGCTCTCAGACCTCATCTATCTACCACTTCGTTCTATAAATCCAACAGAGTTATGACACATTATTGTATAGAATAATTTGTTTGCGTCTTCTCTCCATTAGATTGTAGAGGTAATGTAACAGTGGATAGCATATTTTGGGCCTGGAGTTTGAAAGAGTTTGATTGGATTCCTGTTCCTAATAGTTACTAGCTGTGTGCATTAGGCCAGCTAATTAACCTATTTTAACCTTAGTTTCTTCATCTTTAAAATGGGGTTAATGGTACCATATGGTTGTTGTGTGACTCAAATGAGGAGATATATGAAAAGTATGATCTGTTATTTTTATGGGAGCAAGTCCTTACTGAAACTTTGCTACATTCTCAGTGACTAGTATAGTTCACACATAAGTATTTGTCGAGTTGCATTTACAATTCTTCATTTATCTTGACTTCCTTGTCCTCTCTGAATTGTCTATACCTTTCTGTGGGACTTCATTTTTAGATGGCCAATAGTTATTTGACTAGTTTCAGATTCAGAGTCCAAGTGTTTACTGTCCTCTAACTCAAGTATTCTGACTTCCTCTGGAATTAACCCTCTTCCTACCTTGAAATAATAACAATTATGATGATGGTGACAATTATAATTCTTATTATAAAGATACCCATGAAGTTACTTGTAAGATAAAAGTTGCTTTTACATTGTTTTTAGGGGAACTGATGTTGAGATGACTTGGAAAAAAGGGAGGATTTCAGAGCAATTGAAATTCTTTGGGGCTTAATCCCATTCCTCATTTCAGGAAGCCTTCAAGCCCATGTCCTTCAGGAGGGCAGTAGGGTCCCAGATGAAGGTGGAGGTGTTAGCATCCTGTATGCTGTGTACACCTCACCCCAACATGACTATCTCCAATGCAAAATAGGGTTTTTGTCTCTTCTCCTAATTTGCCAAAGATAGGTTTGGTAGCTTTGAATTCATGACAATCCTTCTGTCCTAGCTTTCTAGCTCATAATAAGCTAGCAGCTTAGTGGCCTCCTTTTTTAAATTGGCTAGGAAGGCAGGCAAGCTTTACAACCCAAACAATCAATTTCACACTGCCGAACCCAATCAGGCTGGGTTGAAAGTGACCCTTTAAATTGAGTGTGAAATTGGGAGATGGCTCTCCCCCTTCTTCCACCAGGGCCAGTGGAGAAGCCATCACTTCCTTTTGTAAGTGGGTGCCTTAAGAGTTGTGCTGTTTCTGCAGATGGTATATACTAAGAGAACTATGCATGCCTGGTTATGCAACTGGTTATGGGACAAACAAAGCCTAGGCCATCTGGTCCCATGACTTGTACGTATAATGTCCAGATACTAATGCTTTATGCACTTGTAAATGTAAGTTGTGTCTCTCTCAGGGTCTGATTTTAATTTGGGTAATATTCCTGTTAATAATAACATCTAATTACAACATCCATTAAAAGTTAGTAACATTAATTTAACAGGGAGAAAATCTAATAGAGTTCTTAGAGTGGTATTGGCATTTTTCCATTAAATTAATGTTACAAACTTTTAAAAGGATGTCTTAAAAAGGCATCGTTAGTGTTGGGAATATTAAACAAATTAAACTCAGGCCTTTAATATGAGGTGGGAGCCTATTTATGAATCTAAGAAAAGGTGTCTGTTGGGCCTTTCAACCCATTTAAAATGTTCAGTGGGAAGCGTGGGAGACCGTGAAAACGTTATAAGCAGAACCTGAGGACTTCCAGTCAAGTTCCAAAAGGGGTTGAATTTTTGGAGATGTTTCCTTGTCATTTGGTCTGACGTTGCAGCACTTGTTTGGTCTGAATGAACTTAAAAGAGTTGCGCTTCCTTTTTTTTTTTTTTTTTTTAAAGCAATTGGGGTTAAGTAACTTGCTCAAGGTTACACGGCTAGTCTTTATTTATGCGTGGGTGCTCATTTTCTGAGGCCGGATCTGATCTCGGGTCATCCAAACTCCGAGGCCGGCGCTCTTACTCACTGCGCCACCTAGCCGCCCCTTTAGGGCAATTGGGGTTAAGTAACTTGCCCAAGGTTACACGGCTAGGTTTTTGTTTGTGCGGATTAAGTGTCTGAGGCCGGCTCCGAACTCAGTCCTTCTGATTCCAGGGCCGGCGCTCTATTCACTGTGCCACCTAGCCGCCCCAAGAGTTGCGCTTTCTATCCCTGTGGTAGTAGCAACTTATAACCTAAAAGTTTGTGAGCTATGCTATATCTCATTGTGTATTAAGAATCCTTGTTAAGGTGAAAGACAATAATCCATCTATTAAATGCTAAAAATAGCTCTAATAGTATCTCATTCAGGTTGGTCAATCAGGAAGAGCGTGGTGTACAAATGGGGCCAAAGATGCTAGTGTAATTCCACAAAGGAGTAAGTAGAGTCTCAAACACCCAGCTCCTAAATGGATATTGCTGGATATAGGGCAGCTAGCTGGCACAGTAGATAGAGAGCTGGGCCTGGAGCTGGAAGAACTGAGTTCAAATCTAGCCTCAGACACTTACTAGTTGTGTGACCCTGGGCAAGTCACTCAACTTCCATTTGCTTCAGTTTCCTGATATGTAAAATAAGGGTAATAATAGCACCTACCTTTCTAGGTTGTTGTGAAGATCAAATGAGATAGTAATTGTTGAATGCCTAACACACAGTCAGTGCTATGTAAACAGTATCATTGCTAATATTAGTGTTATTTTAAGAAGGAAGAGACAAAATAATTGTGGCTAACTCCATCAAAACCCCCTTTGATTGACTATGATACAAATAATCCTAAATGTCTGTCCTGCTGATAGATCTGTAGTTTTATGTCTTAATAGTATACAGAGCACATGATTTTCTCGTTTCCTTTTTAATTTTTAAATGTTCTAATTCCATTAGGGGTAGAGGATAGTTTAGTTGCCATGTTGGACTTTTTGTGAAGGGTAGGGGGATATTTTATGCCTACATCTCTAAGCATTAGGAAACCTATTCTGTCTGACTGATGTGGGACTCAGAAAATTTATGTCTGTGATAAATTTCAACTCAATGTTCCACAAAAACCACACATTTCACATGGTTCTAAGAAGTCTATCAACTCTCTTAAAACTTAGAGAAAGAAATGAGGGCAGTAGCAGGAATGGGTCATGATCTCTGGAGGCAGGAACAGCCTAAACCACAAAGGATTAGAGTTTCCAGATCTGATAATCGACCATTTCCTCCCATAGATTACTCAAGTGTATTATCTCAGTATCATCATCAAGGTGGGACTAGAGAATAGAATCATAGTAATAGCTGACCGGTACATTGCACTTTACATTTTGCAAGGCATTTCACATATATTATCTCATTTGATTCTTACAACTCTTCCCCATTTTAATGATGAAGAGACTAAGCTTGAGAAAGGTTAAATGACTTGTCCAGGGTCATATGGCTAGTAAGTATCTGAGGCAGGATCCAGAAAGGTTATAAGGAGTATAGCAAGAAGTTTCATTCTTTTAAGTATTTATAGTTTGTTAGGTAGGTTGTAAGGTGTCTATGGTTATGCCTTTACCATGAGTCTTTTTTCAATTATCAGAATTCAAGAACTTCAACAGTTAACTATTACACCTTTATATATATATTTATTTATTTTTAATGAACAAGTTAGTAGTCTTATAGGCTATTTTTCCCTAATGGTGAAACTAATGGAGGATTGTCTTCTATTCTGCTTTTCCATTAATTCTCATGTTATTGACTATTTTAAAAAATGTAACTCATTTCAGGCAATTAAGTATATTTATGAAAATTGTTGCATATTACTCTATTTGAATAAATTTAATTATTTTAAACATGTCAGAGAAATTCTCCATTTAAAGAAATCCTGTAGACCTGTATGAAGTTAAGCAATTTTTTTTGTTATGTGAATGACCATCCCCTAACTTTTCTATTTCATAATACTGAATTTCCATCAAAGTTCCAGAAAATGTGAGTTATCTTTAAGTTGGATACATTTGTACTAAAAAAGTATAATAGTCATCTCACTTAAAATATTATACACTTAATATATATGTATATATATACATATATATACATATATGTATATATATACATATATATACATATATGTATATATATATATATATATATATATATATAAGCATGCTTAACTCTATGGATAGTCTGTTTCTTCTCTGGGGATATTTTTTCAGTATCACTTACAAGCTGATAGAGCGATGACCTTCTACAATGAGGATTGAATGAAACACTTAAGTTTGCAAGAAAAATTAGATCAGCATCTTTATTTTATTGATGTTTTTACATTTAGGCAGCAAGCACTGTTAAATGCTTACTCTGTGCCAGGCAATATGCTAAGCCCTAGGGATACAAAGAAAGGTAAAAGTAGGTCTCTGATCTCAAGGATCAAAGGGGCAGCTAAGTGGTGCAGTGGATGGAGTGCCAGACCTGGAGTCAGAAAGATCTGAGTTCAAATTTGACCTCAGATACTTATTAGCTGTGTGCCCCTAAGTAAATTAGTTAACTCAGTTTCTTCATCTGTAAAATGAGCAATGAAGGCCTCCTACAAAAGGTGAAATTTGAGTGAGATCTTGAAGGAAGCCAAGAAGTAGGGATGAAAGAGATGAAGATTCCTGACATGAGAGACAGTCAGGAAAAAGAAAGGGGAATCAGGAGATCAAGTGTGGTGTTTCATGCAAAATAGGCCAATGTAGACCACTCCTAGAATCTGTGGAGAGGAAGAGGCCAGTTTTTGAGGGATTTAAATAGCTAACAGAGCAATTTATATTTGATCCTGGAGATAATAGGAAGTCCCTGGATTTTAAATCTGTGTTTGAAGGAATGATAAGATCAGACCATCACTTTGGGAATTGTACTTCGATTGTATTAGCGGGAAAGAGCCTTGAGGCAGGGAGTCTAGGCAGAAGGTTATTGCAATAGTCTGTGTGCAAGGTGATAAGGGCCTGAATCTGGATCATGGTTGTATATAAAGAGAAGGGGACATATTCAGACGTTGTAGAACAAATGCCTCCATATGGAGCCCCTATAAGTTCTGAGGGACTTTTTTCCACTCCCACTTTCACAGATAAATGTCAGGTCCTAGAATGTGGACTGAGATTGTATCTCTGGGCTGAAGGTTCTAGGAAGTAATCCGGAGGAACTAGAGGGCATTCTTTAACTTAAGCCCCCATTGTTATGCCTCATGCTACTTAGAAGATTGTCAATTGAAAATCATTTTAGTCAGTTAGCTTAAGTAACTTTTAGAAAGGGGTAAGTGGTGGCTAGGTGGCTCAGTGAATAGAGCACCATCCCTGGAGTCAGGAGGAACTGGGTTCCAATCTGGCCTCAGACACTCAACACAAAACTAGCCGTGTGACCCTGGGCAAGTCACTTAACCCCAATTGCCCTCCAAAAAGCAAAACAAAAAAAAAGGGGGGGATAAGAAAGGGGTATAGAAAGAATAATTGGTACAAAATATTCCTCTCTCCTCAACACCTCCCCCCACCAGTGTGACCCATTCTCCAACAAGTACATACAGAGTCCAGGGGAAAGTGGGCTCAGAGCTCTGCAATCACATGTGGCAAAGGCAATATCTCATAGCTCATTATTGCTGGAAGTCTTTTCCCTTTGTGGAGTACTCTAGGATTTCCTCTCATTCATAGTAGTTTCTTTTTTGAGATCCTTATGAAGCCATTGATCTACATTCAGGCTTTTTTTGGGTTTCAATGAAGAAATTGCCATGATCTGATGAAGAGATGCAACAAAACACTGATGGAAAGATGGGAAATCCAACATTCTCTAGACCCTTTGATGCTCACTGTTAAAAGGACACGAAAACCCCTCAGAAGATGAGAACATTCTCTGGACCCTTTGCAACTCTCAAGACCTTCCTCCAGCCAAAGCAGAGTGTGGTAGAAAGGACACCCTCCTCCCTGAAGGATTTTACTGTGAAGTCAACTTATTTTGACTTTTCAAATGACTCCAGGTCTAAGCTAAGCTGTTTACAGATGGCTCTTAGGAACTGTGGCCAAATTTCCTAGACCATTAGAATAAAATAATAATGCAAAGTCAGTCAAGGTTCAAGAACTTTTTACATTTAGTCTAAAACTTATGATTGAGATTAATTGGTTCACTTGTATTAAGTGGGTAAATCAATCAACCCCATGCTTACATATCAAATGTTATTTAATATGATAATATACATTTAATTCCATTTTCAAGCATTTATTAAGTGTCTCATATGTGCTTGACCTTGGATTTACAGTTTAAAAAGGTAGTTCTTGACCTCAAGAAATTTACATTCTAGTGGGGAGTAATAGTTTCCTTTGACTTCTTATGAAATGAAATAAAAATACACTTTTCAATGATAACAAAAATATGCAAAAGGAGCTTATATTCTTCTTTAGGGAGACAAGAATTACCCAAAGGAATAAAGAAGAAAGCAAGATACAGTACCTTAACCTGCTACGACTATGCAAGATTAGAATTAAAATCCTTTTGAAATCAATTTGGGCAAGAAAATATCTAATTTTTCTCCATAGAGAATATGAAGACATTTGCTAATATTTTCAGAATCAAGATTTTCCAACTTGATCTTGTGAAGTACCAAAGTTTCAACTGCTGACAATGTATTAGCATTAATTTCTAGGTGGTACACTGGATAGATAGCTTGACTTGGAGTCAGGAAGACCTGAGTTCAAATTTCTCTTCAGGTATATATATGAGTTGTGTGACCCTGGGCAAGTCACTTCATCTCTGTTTGCCCCAGTTTTCTCCTCTATAAACTGAATAATAGCATCTGTCTTCCTAGGGTAGTTATGAAGACCAAATGAAATACTACTTAGAAAAATGTTTTGCAAACATTAAGGTACCATATAAATTCTAGCTATTAGGAGTGAGAGTAGTACCCACAGAATTTCCGTCTTTCTCTGGGCCTCCTAGCTAAAGCAGAGCACAAAGAATGGAAATTCCCCCAAGAGACCAAAACCATCCATGATGCCTATCAATCTCTTCCAAAATAGACTTTTTGTGGCACAGGAAAGACATTCTTCAACACCTCCAAAGAAGGGATCAGTTCGATCAATAGACCTAAGCTACTGTTAATTAGTTTGATCTGCTTTAATAACTTTATTCAGAAGGGGTAGGGGGGCAGGGTTAACTTTTCCCGCTGTCAGTAATACACCCTGTAACAGTGGGGCACTCTATCAGCAATTCATCTGGAGGAAGTCATGTGGAAGCATTTCTGCATTGTTCCCACGAGCATTCACTTCCCCATTTGCATTAAACTAGTAAGGAGTTGCCACCAGTTTGGTTGGTTTCATACCTGTAAATCTTCTATTATGAAGTAAGGGTATTAAAGAACTGTTTAAATAAATAACCCCCTCCCCAGATCGAACAAAGAGGAGCTCTAATGCAAATTAGATTAGTAGAATTAACGCGCACACACAGACACACACACACACACACCCCAACAACTAAAAGTTTGTATTTCTCAAAAGTTGCTTGTACGTCTTTGCTCCTGACAGAAAAACTTTGTTTAAGGTTCCCTTCTTTACCTTCATAATTTTACTCAAATTAAATGAATATATAAGCAGGAAAAAAAAATCTGCTAAATTCATTATATCAAAGCCATTTTAAATCAAAATCTTTCCCATTTTCTTGCTAACTTCTTTAGGAAAAAGATTTCACTTTTTATGACTCTAGATTATATTTCTGATCACAATAATTTTTATAAGTATTTAGTCAGTGAATAACTAACCTATGAAATGCCCAGTTTACTTAGTTATATAGCCATATTCCAATCAGGGAAAATGCATAAAATTTCAAACTTAATCTATTTTTATGGGTACAGGGAGAAGTTGTGAGGAAGTATGCACTGAATTGTCATGTTTAGAATAATAAAACAGTGAAATTATTCAGACCCTGGATATTCCCGTTCATTTTCCATACTGTCTTTTGTGAATCTAATAATTTTTTCCATGGAATCTAATACACAATGGTCATTTGAAGATGCTACAAATAGGTGTTATTCTTCACTTCAGCTGCATCTCTTTTATGTAAGTAGGGTCTGTTGTTTAATTTTCCTGTACCTATATAATTTTCCATATTTTTGTGGTGATACATGGGGAATTCATCCATCCCTGAGGAAAGAAAGAAGGCAAACCACTTATCACTTGGTCGTTCAGCAAATTTTGGGGGAGAGAAAGGGGGAAGTATTTGAAGGGTAAGGACCACCTGACACAGGAAAATGCCCCAAACAAGTTGAATATTAGTAAGTATTAGTTTTGTGTTATGAGTTATCATTACTGTGGAATTGCTTGATTCAAATTAAGTAAAAAACAACTGCTTGACTTGAAGGAAAAATGTTTATGGGAGTATGGAGTGCTGAGAAGGGGGGGATGGTAGAAAGGGTAAGGTTGGGAGTGAGAGTGAGGGCAGCAAATGAAGCAGAAAGCTGAGAATTTCCCTATCACTGAATGCAACTTTTTGCTCTCCCTTGAGAATAAGACTGGAGTCCAATCTACTTAGTAATGCAAGAGGTAGCTTGCCTATTAAGACCAAACAAAGAGTATAGAAAAAAATAACTTGTCTCAATACAGCTCATTTGGTGGAATTTACACATTGCTGTAAATGAATTAAATTGTTAGATACTGAAGTGATATATCTCAATGCAAGCCATTCACTGAAAACAGCAAATACAATCTTGCTTCAGTTTTTTAAATGTACAACCCAGTTTAACTGGACATTTCTTTCTTTTGCTTATCTTTCTGCCTATCTTGGAAAAACTCATTAACCAATTAAATGTTCTTTTAATTAGTACATTTCCTGATTTTATTCTATCGAGGCAATATAGTTGTTGAAGCTTTTTTTTTTTCTCTTGTCCTAGTCTGACACACCTGATATTCATTTCTATGGTCTGTTAACCCAGAACCCATCCCTGTGGTGGGACTTTAAATATGTGTTTGGAGCACTAGATATTGAGTGTGTCACCTAGTGGAATCTCTGTCCAGGGAGGTGCTAGTCTTGCTTAGATATTCACATGGTACAAGAGGCCTATTCTTCCATGCAGGTATAAATGAGTGAAGAGGGTAATTTTGCAAACCGTTGTAGATTTGCATGTGAAAAGTACAGTTTGATTGGCTGGCTCTTTAGAATTTCCTGCAGGATCTCCCAGAGCCTACACCATTCCCAGATTGGAAGCTAGCCCTCTTTGGAAGCCATTCAGTAAGTTACAGTTTCAATATACTGCCTAACAGCCTGGTGACCTAAGACACAATGAAGGACTTAATTTGCATCCAGAAAAGAGCATAGCAATGGGAGAATCTGGCTCACTGAATTATTTCTACATGATTAAGTATCTTATAGAACCTCAGTAGAGGCAGGTGAAATCATTTGAGAAGTATTATGTGGTTTGTGATGAAGTTACGGTGCTACTCAGTGCTAGTGAGTGACAGGTTTGGGACAGGTCCTTTGACTCCTATTCTGGTGTTCTTACCACCAAACCAGGTAACTTCTAAAATACATGAGTGCTGGTCAAATAGTAAACTAATCTATATTATGTATTTTTGTTAGATCACTCCAGTGTTTTGTTTTGTTTTTTTCTAAAAATACATGCTCTTGGGTGTATGTCTCTCACCTTGGCACAGGGGGCCGAACGGGACCAGGAGTAAGGAAAACTGAGTTCAAATGTAGCCTCAGATACTTCCTAGCTCTATGACCTTGGGAAAATCACTTAATCTTGGTATACCTTCCTCCTCTGTAAAGTGTAGATAATAATAGCACCTACCTTGCAGGATTGTAGTGATAATAAAATGAGATAATATTTGTAAAGCATTATATAAATGCTAGATATTATTATCCTTAAAGAAAACAATATTTATTGCTTCTGTTGCTGCTACTATTACTACTTAAATGAAATAATCAATGTGGTCACACAATTCCTCACTTCTACATCCCAGTCCATCCGGACCTTCTATTCTTGTTTAATTTTGGACAGTGGTCATTCAGAAATATTCTACAGATCATCTAATCCAAGTGATGGAAGAATTTCTCTAAGTCTCTTAATATTTCATAGATCTCAGTGAAACATTTGCCCTATGTATCATCTTTGGCTAAACCAGTAACGGATATGAGTTTAAACTGGTTTTGACTAGTCTGAACCAGTTTGAACAGGTCTAACCTGGTTTGAACTGGTTTAAACTGGCCTGACCTGGTTTGAACTGATTTTAAATTAGGTTTTTAAACTAATCTGAACTGGATTGAATTGGTTTTAATTTGCTTAGATTGACCTGAACCAGTTTAAACTGGCAAGAACTGGTTTTTTAAAAACAGGTTTGAACTGGTTTAAACAGATCTGAGCCTGTCTGAAATGGTTTAAACTTGTCTAATCTAGTTTGAACTGGTTAAATTAGAAATTGGAGAAAAGCAGACTGAGGATTTTTGAATAACTTGCCTTGGTTCAGCTACCTTGTAAGTCTTAGGCAGGATTCAAGCTCAAATCTCTCTGACTCCAAATTCAATAAAAATGATTCACTCGTATCTGAAAGAGACTCACCTGAATCCAGCAACAAATTCCAGTTTTAGTACTTTGCTGTGGGCTCAGTTTGCTAAAATTTTGGATGGACCTTGCTCACTGTACTGTTGCTGCCTCAGGATGATTCCTGTCCTGTTGTGGAAAGTAACTTGAGATAATTGAAAAAGGATGAAGGGAGGGGAAAAAGAATGAGACTGCTCCTCCAAGCAAAACTGTGGTTGTTGGGTATTTCCCTCCCTCTTCAGAAACCAAACCAAACCAAACCAAAAAATTATCGACTTTATCAAATGATTTTCTCTGTTGTAAAATTGCTTTGAAAGGAACTAAATCTATAGCCTAATGTGGAGAAAGCTTGGATGACCATAACTGATCTCTGTCTTCTCTTTGCATCTCTCAGTCTCCATCTTTCTCTTTCCCTATAAGCAGAAGAGAGAAAAGGAGATGAGATAGTGACCATACTTTTGCTCTTAGAGCTTCAGTAGAGACTAGGGAGTGAGTATAGGAACAGGGAGGGAAGATTAATGGAACAGAGGGTAGGGGCAATTTCTCAAAGTTGCCAGATAGCAGTTTCATATTGTGCATTTGGTATTTCATTTCTTTTCCCCTTAATGGAGTCCTGGACACAAGTTAAAACATTTATATTGATTTAACACCTTCCCAGGCCAATCAGTATAAGAATGAAGGAGCCCACTTCCCCTATTTAGAGGTAGGCTCCCCCCAGCAATGAATTCAGTCTGGAACTGAATGGTTGGATATAGGATAGGATGAGGCAGGTCACCAGTCCATCTACTCCTTTTTTGGGGTTCTCATTGTTTGATATCAGAACTTTCTAATGAGATGCTGTGAAATTGACAGAGTAGAAATCAAGCAAATTAGGTATGTCTATACCTACATGAGCTTTTGTTGTACATATGTTTATTCCTATCAACAAAACTGAGAGTGACCCGAGGTGTCAGGGTAAACCTCTCTATGACATGGAATTGCCTCCTTCTTTGAGGACCAGGAGCTGTCTGTGTCCCACCAATTAAGTCCCAACAGAAAGGGTCCTGAAGAATACTGGCCAAGCAAGAATGTTAAGTGGGTCTTGTATCACTGGGTGTGCTCAAAGATAGGTCACCTTCCTGAGTTCTAAGCAAGATCAGTTCTGAACAGCTAAGCCAAATCAACCTCACTCTTGCTCAGAAGGAAGAAATGTCCTGTTATGGTGACACTGAGTCTCAGAAGGATCATCTTTCCCAATCTAATGTGTATTCAATGGGAATCATGTTTATTTGGTGGTAGCTATGTGATCCAGTGGATAGAATACTGGGCCTAAAGTCAAGAAGACTCATCTTTCTGAGTTCAAATCTGGCCTCAAACATTTATTAGTTCTGTGACCCTGGGCAAGTCACTTAACCCTGTTTGCCTCAGTTCTTCATCTGTAAACTGAGCTGGAGAAAGAAATGGCAAAATACTCCGGTATTTTTGCAAAAAAATCCCCAAGTGGGGTCACATAGAGTCAGACAAAACTGAAAAACAACTGAACAAGAACATGTTTATTTAGACTAAGGAGAGCCCCTACATGAGATTGTCCCAAAGATAGCAACTGCTTTTCCTGCTTATCCCCTCAAGGCATTAGGGAAAAAAAATCCTCATTTATTTTCATTTATAGGAATTCTGTCTTCTAAAGTACCTGCTACAAGTGTTATTATCCCTATTTTACAGATGTGAAAACTAAGGCTAGAAAAATTTAAATAGTTTACCCCTAGCTAGTATTGTGAGAGTCAGGATTCAAATAAAAGTCCAGAACTCTTTCCACTCTACCTCCTATAACCAGACAAACTCCTTGTCTGGTTAAGCATGTCATGAATAATGCTTTCAATGCCACTTCTTACATTGGAATCATTGTATGCTATTGCATACATTGCCATTTAATGTATTGCATCATCAAATCAGACGCTATAGCCTATTTAACCTGCTACACAGTTTTTTTCATGGCTTTTGAGTTGTCTTCAGTTTTAATTCTGAGATCATGGAGGTCATTCATTCAGCAAACTTTTAGTACTGCCAACTATGTGTCAAGCATCATGCTAGGTGCTGAGCATATAATAAAAAAATATTTTCATGATATGTAGCCATATAGCTTCACTGTAAGAACATTGGCTTTAAAAAGGTTTGGTTTTGTGGTTGGGAATAATTTAAAATCACTGAAAATGACACTGTATCATTCCAAATGTCAGAAATCCTCCCTTTCTCCTACTACTCAATTCTGGTCTTAGCTCATTGGTATCTCTGATACCTATTCACAATGGAAGTGTTGAGGGACTAACTTACTCTGCTGCTCATCCACCTTCATATCATTAGTTGAACAATATGCATTCTTTGTCCACATAGTTCTTTATCACTACAATCATTCGGATTATGGAAAAATTTACTTTTTTTTAAAGATCACATTATGATGGATGTATTTATTTATTTATTTAGGTTTGACAACCTTTGTAACAACTTCTTGAGAAATGTGTTGTATTTACACTAGATTATCTTATAGTTATAGCCTCCCTAATTTACACATTCATAGACATAAAGAGAAAAAATGCACAGAGAGAACTATAAATAAAATATTTGGATGGAATCATATTCCTTTCCTAAGCCATGGCACAGAAAAAAAAATACAGCAGCTAAGCTTAAAGCAGTATTCTTTGCTATATAATGACACTTTGTTTAACTGTTAAGGTTCAAATAAGCTGTGCAATATAATACATAAATTAGCATGATGCTAAAAACAAATGCAAATATTTGTATATCATATAGTATAATCAATGCAGTCAAAACTTGAATGCTGCTTTGCTAAGCATGTCTGAATTTAATTAAAAGAGCACAAAATAGAATCATCATGCTTAAACATTAGGAACGATCTCAATAAAATGTACCAACTATCTTCCTTGTGTTAAAAACTCTCTCTCTCTCTCTCTCTCTCTTTGGATTTCTCTTTCTCTCTTCTTCTTGTCTTTCTCCCTTTGTGTCTCCCTCCCTCCTCCTTCTCTCTCCCTCCCTCTCTTTTTCTCTCTCTTTCTTATTTTAGCAATAGGACATTGATTATTGCTTCTAGTACCTTCACTTATACTGATAGATTAAAGATATCCAAAGGGCCATCTGAACACTTTATCATTTTCCCTACTGTCCTGGAGATTTCACACATCAGTCTTCTGTAATTCTCATTTGTGAATGTATATGGTTATGTCCTGATCTTCTAGGAAGTTAATTAAGACTTGGTTTAAAACTTTTTTTTTTACTAAAGTGCAAAGATTTGGTTTTATGCAATTTTGGTGCCTGGAGCAACTATTCAAATAAGATTTTGTTCTTTTCTTTGTTTTGTATGAGTCATGTGGGCTGTTGTGCTCTGTGCAATGGTCTCAGAAAGGTCATTGAGGACATGCTGGTAGTAAGGGATGATATAAACAGTCATCTAAAAGTCTAGTAAATCAATCATAATTAACACTCTGAGTTGTTTCTTGCATTTAATGCCCCTGGAGAAAAAGGTTAGTCAGAAGGATCAGTGGACAATGTGCAGATATGGAAGACAACAGGTTTCATCACTCCAACTCCCTCCAAGGGATGCTCCGAGTTTGAACTCATTAGCATCAGCATCAACATTGTCAGAAGGTCAGCATTAGAGGGCAATGCAAAAAGGTCATTTGAGAGATGTGTTTGTGAGAAAATTAACCTTTTTGGATAGTTAAAGGGTCTGAATATGAAGTAAGTACAAGTATCTGTTGGAATTCATATTTAGATGTACCCTTTGAATTTATTTACATAATGATTCATTTGAAAATATTCATATGAATCAATTTGGTTAAACTCACTTATTAAGGGCCTACTAGGTACAATGAATTTTACTAGGGTGAAGATATAATAATAAATGATATTTATGTACTTTACCTATATTATTAAATGAATGAACAAAAATTCAGTATGTGCCAAGCACTGTGCTAAGTGCTATGGATATAAATAGAAAATTAAAATAGTCTCTGCCCTCAAGAAGCTCCCATTCTGATGGATGTTTTAACTTTGTGTCAGATGGAAAGGTCCTGTGGTCCTTAGTTATAGCAACAAAGCAGGCAGCAATGGCCGTTCTTTAATATAATTTGCGCTGATAAAATGAGTATTGAATCATTTGACAGAGACAAGAACTTATTTTCAGGCTCTTCAGTAGATATGACTGTTAACACCTGTAGTAGCAGTTGCCAGGTTTCATCTTGACAGATGTGACTTCCAAGGGTAACATCTGTGGCCACTGAGCTGGGAGCATTAGTTATTCCCACAGTTCTTAGCTTCAAGATCTTGGCCCAAGAGGAGATGGTGGTCAAGGTATTGGTGGCGGTTTGATTTAGTTAGCACATACTGCCCTCTGTCTTCTGAGGGTACCTAGCTGCTTCAGCTAGGTTGTCTTGTTGGTCCTATGTGCAGAAATTGGTGAGGATGATTGGTCCCTTCTCTACAGGAGTCATATTTCTAGATGATGGCAGTGAGGGCTGGGCTGGAATCAGGACCTGGAATGGCTAAGTTAGTTAAACACTATGGCTATTTATCCCATTTTACAAATGAGGCTCATAGTCTTTCTCTTCTTGGAAAGCAGATGAGTTTCATCATTGTAAAATATAGAATGACCTGAAATGTTAGTACTGTTTTGTACTAATTACTAATCTAGTAATATACATACTATTATAATAATGTTCACTGTGTCATGAAATTCCATTTAAATCAGGTCAGTCTTTGATTCTCTTGAAGATGATTTAATTATCAACATGCCAAAGTTATCTCTTTAGAAATCTGGTTCCCATATAAGGTAGAATGTAAGGAAACCATTATAGCAGGGCTCTGATGTATGTATATATTTAGATTTAAATGTTGCAGTTTTCAATAGTTGTCATTATTAAAGCATCTCAGATACATTTCTTAACTTTTCATGATGTATAGCATAACGCAATGTCATGTTATATAATTCCTTATCCATTTTGAAATTTCTGCAATCCTGGAAACATTTAGCTTCTCAGTATAGAAATATATTTACCTGAATTCATCATTTCCTCAGTGGGACAAGACGTTCAGGTTCACTCTAAGTAAAAAAAAAAAAAGTTGTTTTTTTGTTTTTTGTTTTTTTACCAAGGCCAACCTTTTTTTTAAACCAAACTACCCTAGTGCCCCCACTGCCTAAAGGTCAGGTAGTTTATATTTCACTCTTCCCTCCAGGGTTCTCTTGTACCCTTAAGGGCAATTGAGGGTGGGGGAAGGTCTAAGTTCTCTGCCAATAATTCTAATCACCACCAAATGATGTTCCCTTAGTTGTAGGATAGGGAGCCCTGTGCCCCAGTTCCATTTAGCCACTTATGGTCAGATGAGCTTTTACACAGAAATATTTACTTCAGAAGGTATAATCACAAATGTACAAGATTACTTCTTCGGTGGGTGAGAGGCATCTTCATTCCCTACCATGTGGATGGGGGTAACCTCTTTGATTGTTTACTTGCTTCCACCCCTCTATCCCAGTTTCACCATCTCATTTTCAGTAAAAAAAAAAACAAAAAAAACCTTTTCCAATCTTTACTATTCAAGTTTTTATACTGTCTTGCTTGTGAGAAATGATTTTTCTTCATAGTAGTGGTTAACAATTATTTTTTTAAAATGTCTTGCCTCACTGTTCATTCAACTTCAAGAAACCCATGAGTTGCTTCAGAGGAATAAATAGCAACCACTGCAGTGTTTAGGTCCCTATGAATTCCTTTTGTTTTTGTTTTTTTTTTTTTGATGACTGATTGATTAGGTGGTTTTCATCAATAGTTTGTTCGTAGTATTGGTTTTGTTTTTAACTAAGCATTCCTTTATGCTTTGTGGTTTATTTCACTGTGGACTTGAATGATTCTGAAATGCTTGCTTCCCTCTATCAGCCACTTCTGCAATATCTTTAACAGTTATTGAAGTATGCTCTTCAAAACTACAACTTTCATATGTTTCCTTGGAGTAATAACCATTTTTAAAAACCAGAGAATTAAAAGCACAACAAAAGGGCAATGAAACACATGTGTATTATGAGAAGTCCAGCACTGAGGACAGAGAATTAACTAAAGGTGGAGGAATCAGCTTGATCTAGTGTCATCTTGTGAAGATTATGTATTGAAGAATCAGTCAAATGTCAGTACACACAAACAAGTGGCCATTGCCAGGACAAAATGAAACTATTTCAAAATTATTTCTTGTCCCAAGTAACTCACATATAATAAATGTTAGAGGCAGAATTTGAACCCAGGCTATATGACTTCAAAGGCAGTGATCTTTCCACTGTACAATGCTGCCTTCTTTTATGCACTTCCTCTATGTGCTTGCCATATTCAAATTCACATAGCATTTATGCACCCATTTATTATTGGTCATATTCTACTTGAATCTCTTTGAGCATAAGGACCATGTCTTATTTCTCTTCATATCTGCCTTGCACCAGATATAATGCCTTGTATTCTGTAGAAAATTCCTAAATGTTTGCTTTTCCAAAGCATTGATTAAACTTCTTTATCCTAGGCATCTATCATGCCCAGGCATAATGCTTGCACTTTCCAGTTTGAGACTTGTGAGCTCATTTAAATTACCATGAGAGGCAATGTGGCATAGGGGACAGACTGCTGGATTTAGAATAAAGGAAATGGGTTGAAAGTTCATTGCCCACACTAGTTCTGTGTAGCTGGACAAGTAATGATCTCTTTTTGCTTCAGAAGACTTCCTAGGATTTAACTGGTAGGGTGTTAAGTTCCTTAAGTCAGTGGTTGTTTAATTTTTGTCTGTTATATCCCCAACACAGAACATGTTACTTAGTAGGTCTATTGAATTCAATTGAATTGACTACTAAGTTATGCATAAGTTGTATGCCATCTGCTGTGGTAGTGGTGAGGCACTTCCCCTCATTGTAGAAATCACAGATTCTTCTTTTATTTGAGTGTTAACGTGCTATAATGATCCAGGGACACCCTTGGGTGAAGTTCTGTTTTGTTCTGAAGTTGCTAGCCTTTTGTTTTGTTCTTCTTCAATACCTTTCCAGAGTTCCGACTGGATATTTTCTCTTCCAGCTGTAGGGTTTGGTGCTAAAGATTTGACATCAAAACACTTACTTCTCTCACACTTTTTTCACATCTAATTCCCTAAACCAGGGCTACCCAAATGAAGTCTCCTAAAAATATAATAATTTCAGGCTTTGAAGAGGAAACAACATACAAAGGTACAACTTGAAAGCAATGAGACTGATTAGGGCATGTGATTTGTGGAATCAGTCTCCTTATAGTCTAGTTGCCCCTTTTAGGAAATGTAAATGACATTGGTAAAAAAAAATGTCCAAGTTAAAAAAAAAAGTGGTGGGGGAAGTGAGGAGCTCTGTGCTATCTAATTATAATGAAAACCCTCAAAATATGATTTCCTAATTTTGTCATTTTTTTTAGTGAAAAAGGATGTTGCTATTTATGCTAGATAAAAATTCTCAGAATAATTTCATGGGGTTATAGATGAGAAGAACTTGGCTCAGGTTAACACAGATGGAATCTCTCCCCTCACTTTTCTACTCACCCAGACACAAAGGCACTATTCGAATATCCTCCATTGGTCCCTGATTCCACTTTTATTTGAACCCATGAAACCTCATGAACCCAAAGGCAATTCAGCAAAGCTGAACCAAACTTCCCACTAGAGTTTTCAACATTGGTCTGCCATATGGTTGTGGATCAAACTGGAACTCATAAAGAAAGCCAATGGACATGAAACCATATGAGCCAAAACCACTGAACTGTTCAATGAAAACCCACATGAATGAGAAACCTCTGCCTTTTGCAAAGTGCTAGTAACATGCTCTGTAATACTTATATGGAGGAAGTTATGGGAACTGTATAGGAAAGATGTGTTGTATGGGTGTTGTAAAGTTTTAATTTTATTTTTATGGCTGCTTGTTTCAGATGACCGTATTACTCAGTTTCTCCCTTCTGCTTTTCCTCTTTGAAGTACATTAGCAACCATGGAGACAATGATATCATTGGACTTCGGGTGCTTAATAATGTCCATGGATGCCTTATAAAGGCTGACAATAAAATGTTTTGTAGTTTATGCCATAATTTGAGTAAATTTATGTGCTTATGTGATTTCTATCTTGGCTAGATATAGAGGACTGTCTGTATATATGCAATAAATGCAGGGGGATGGTCAATCTACATCTAACATATTAACTTCTATGTTTACATCTGGGTAATTTAGACAAAGCTTTTTTCCTCCACTGTAAATCAGTAAATAAGGCATGTTATAGCTGTGTGAAGAACACTAAAATATTTAATAGGCTGGCAGTGTTTCTGTAATAAACTGGTGCTCTGTTCTCCAGCAAGTGTACTTGAGGCTTTCCCTGGTACTAGCAAGGCCTATATGTGCATATATTTCATGAGAGTGAGTTACTTTCACTCACTGACAGCAAGAAAGAAAAACATTCATGGTAATCATATGATATTTAATGTACTTGCTTATTACTTTTTAGATCCTTTTTTGTTTCCCTCATGTTATATTTCAAAAGTCTGTTTCATTCTATATAGTTACAAATATGCTACTGAGTCTGCCATTGATAGTTTGTTTTAACAGTATGGATTGATTGTACTACCCATGATGCTTCCTAACAGAGAGATTTTGCTTCCCTAATCTATACTTTATCATCTGAAAATTTGAAGTTCTATCTAATAAGAGCTTAAAATTAGGTTTGTAGCCTTATTTATCTTCTATTTATCTCAACACCTCTTAATACCAGTCTTTTAAAAATACTTTTTCATAATCATATGGATAGAGAGGAAAGAAACCAAGTGACAAGAAAAAAATCATAGTCTGATGGTGTTAAAACACTGAGTTATTTTTTTACTTTAATTGCTACTTGATCAATTTGTTTCCCCAGTGCCTCATATATTGTACTATGCACTAGAAATTAGCCATCAAATAAATATTTATTGAAGTGGAATGAATCCTCCACCTCCTTCTCACCATCATAAACAGAAATGTTATTGAGCCTTCTTTTGAGTTTCCTGGAACTTTCCTGGAAAATGTCTTTGTTTCATAAAAAACAAACAAACAAACAAACAAAACAAAACAAAACAATACAAAAAACCCAGAAGTCTTTCTAGCTCCCAGATCCCAGATGCTATCCTGGTTTCATCTTCAACTTCTGATTCCCTCTTACCCCATAAATCCAATCAATTGCCAAATATTATCATTTTTATCTTCACAGCATCTATGTATATGTTCCTTGCTCACAATTCACACAGCCACCACCCTGATTCAGGTCTTCATCACCTCTTGCCTAGAGTATTGAAGCTCAAATTGTTCTTCACTCTTCAAATTTCTCCCCACTTGAATCTATCCTCCACTTAGCTGTCAAAGTGTTTTTCCTAGAGTGCAGGTCTGGGCTTACTCAATAAACTCTAGTGGCTCCCTGTAGTCTCCAGATCAAATATAAAGTCCTCTGTTGGCACTTAAAGCTCTTCACAACCTGACCCCCTTCCATTCTAGTCTTCTTTGCTTTCCTTCCCTACATAAACTCTTGAATTTGGCCATATTGGCCTAATTGCATTTCTTTCTGAGTGGCTCATCACTCTCCATCTCCTTTGTTCATGCCTTTGTACTGGCTGTCCCCCATTTCAGGAATGCTCTTCTTCCTCTTTTATGTCTTAGAATCCTTGGCTTCTTTCTAGGCTCAGTCAGATTCTGCAGGTGATTTTCTTCATTCCTTTGTGGTTAATGCCTTCACCTCAAAGGTTACTCTCTACTCTATCTAAACCTTATGTTTACCTATTTATATTCATGTTGTTTTCTCCATTAGAATGTAAATTCCTTGAAGAAAAGGACTGTCTTTTGCCTTTCTTTGTAACCACAGTGCTTAGCAAAGGGCCTGGTATATAATAAGCACTTAATATTTTCTTGATTGGTTATGATGAAGTTGCTGGGAAGATGTAGTCTGCCAAAGAGGTGTCCTCAGAATCATATTTGGGCTCTCTCCAACTCAATGCAACCAGAAACATATTTCCACTGTGGTGCTCATTGCTGGAGTATTATATAAAAACCTCATCCCACATACACAGAAATAAATTCTTTAACCATGACAGGGAAGGAATCAGTGAGGATGTGAACCCAGGTTCCTTGACTTCAAAGTTCATGTTCTTTCTACTGTACCACTGTCTGATAGCATATTATATTCTGAGAGATGTTCTTCGTCCACTTGGTTCCTTTTGAATGGTTATGGATCTCACTGAGGAGACTTTGCTTGATGTTGTAGGGCTTGATGCAATTAGTATTATATCATCCAGGAGCAACTGCAAGAGTTCATAATTGATATATGAAATGACTCCTTGACTTGGACCATGAGCTGCATCTCTGCCATTACAGTGGCAGTAATATTTGGTGAGCATACAGCACTATCTTCTGTGCCAGACCCAATATTAATGATCAGAGAGGGTCATCAGACAAGGCTATCTCTATCTGTTCTATCATTCAGCACATTTCACATGTTGGAGGAAAGCCTTTAAAGTGATATTTTCCTCTAGTGAATCTAATTTTTTTATAGTCCCCAAATAGGTAACATAGTAGGATTTCTAAACCTTTTCTTCAAATTTATGATGACAAAGATGAGGTCTCTTATGGATCTATGACTTATAAACTCCTACATTTCTAGGCAACCAGGTAGCATGATAGAGTTTGGCTAGGAGTCAGGAAACTGGGAGTTCCAATGTTTCCTCAGGCACTTAGTGGTTGTCTGTCTCTGGACAAATCACTTAACTGCTGTGGTGTTTCAATTTTCTTATCTAGAAAATGGAGATGATAACAATGACATCCATGTCACTTTGCAACCCTTAAAGCATAAAATAATAATCATTATTATTTTTATTAACTATTTCTTTCTAATGCCCATATGAAGGGATGACCTGGATGTATGTAAAGATTTTTCTTATAAAAATGAGTAAGGAGTCACATAGGAGTCACATAGTCACATAGTTAATTATGTCCTCTGGGCCTTCATTTTTTACTTATGAAGTTGATTGTTTTTTTTTTTTTATCACAAAGCAGAATACTACATCTATCCTTATTCAAATTTACCATATTAGATTTGTCTCAATGAAAACCCAATCAATAATCTTCATTATTTTCTCCAGACAGCTCTAAATTTCTTCACCTACAATTTAAATCTTCTTTATATTATTTTCTCCAGGCTACATATCCTGAATTCCTTTGAAGATGAAATAATTTCCTATAACTCTCACCATTCTGCTACCTCTTCCCTGGGCATGCTATGCTCCAGGTTGTGAGAATCCTGCCTAAAATGTGGCGCCCAGAATAGAACACAATACTTTAGAAGTGGCTGACCACTGTGGAATAGAGCCAGAATACCACTTCCCTTGTTTTGGACCCTCAGTCACTTAACTTTTCTGAAACTCAATCATGTCATGTATAGAATGGATGGTATAGTGGTTGTACTTCTTCTACCACAGACTTATTGTGAATAAAAGTCTTTGTAAACCTTCAAATGAGGTACTATTACTAATAATGGTCTTGGAATCAAAGCCAAATCTGGCTCCAACTCTTAGTAACTGTGAAACTGATTATGTCTGAGACTTGGTTTTCTCCTGTGTGAATTATAGAGAATATGCCTCACCCCACCTATATCACAACTTTATGGGGGAAAAAAGCCATTTGGTAAACCTAAGTGTTCTATAAATGTGGATGATGATTTTTGATTATTCATTAGAAGATTATGAGCGGGAAATGAAGTGAATGAGAGTCACATCATCATTTGCTTACTTAGAAATACAAAAAAGAACCTGTGAACTACTGTGTGTAATTATTCATTCATTCATTTAGGTATAGGACAGCTATTTATTTTGCCTACATACAGGAAAAAAGTCTTACAATTCAAAAGAATTGGGATGAGGCAATATTGTGAAACTAGTGTGATTAGTTTTAGTAGATTGTGTTTTTGCTCTCTTTCAAAGCAGAAATATTTTCTCTGCCCCCACAGAATCAAAAATACCCCACCTTTACAAACCCATTACAATGTCCCTAGCTAAATTATAAAGTCTATTCTGTCCTTATTTTGTAAAGTTAAAAATCTGCATTGATCCTCTGAAAGCAGGAAAAGAGAATAAGCATTCATGTAGCACTTACTCTGTACTAGACCCTATACTAAGTCCTTTATAAACATAATTTTATTTCATTTGATCCTCAGAACAAACTCACAAAGTAGGTGCTATTAGTATCCTCATTTTATGGTTAAGGAAACAGACTAAATGACTCACTCATGGTCACGCTAGTAAATGTCTTAGGTCAGATTTAAACTCAAGTCTTCCTTCTCCAAGTCCAGAATTCTACTCTAGTCACCATGCCACCTTGCTGCCTTGGTGAACCTTCATAGTCCTTGCCCAGAACATCTACACTGCAGAGATTCTTATTAAATGGCTATTGGATTTGAGTTGTAGATGGGATGGGAGTGGACAAAAGGAGGGAGATTAGAGTGGCACTACACTGGGCCCAGTGTCCCTTCCATCTCTAAAGATTCTGATTCTTTGAGATCAGTCTGAACAGTCATGACAATTTTGAGATTATAACCAAATCACTTTTATTGTTGGCTTTAGTCTCTTAACTCTCTCTGTCTCTTTCTGTCTTTCCCTCTGTCTCTGTTTCTCTCTCTCCCTCAATAGTGAGTAAACTCAGTAATTTAGGTAATTGACTCAGTTTTCTAAGTTGCATTGGCAGCTGGGACTTGGCTTGAGGTAGTGACCAGACAGTGGTTAGTACTCTGAAACTACTCTTCCTCATATCATGATCAGTTTTATTGAAAGTGCTTATTTCCCTGACATTTTAACTTATCAGTCTTTATTAAAATCTTAGTTAAGTCCCAACTATTTAGAAATGAAAACCTACAGCCTCCTTTTTGTTGCTGGTGGTGTGTTTTTTGTTTATTTCCAGCATATGGTACTAATAATTTGCTAAGTCTTTGCACATATAAGAAGGAACTTTTGTTGAACAAAGTTCTAAAATATACTTCCAGATGATATTCAAGAAGTCCTTCAATTCTGTCTGGCAGTACAATGGCAACTCATCAGGAGCTTCTGGATGAATATTTAAGACTCAGTAGTGGGACCTTATTTTACTACCGTTAAATTCATATGCCTACATAGTCACTGGAGCTATAGCCAGAGACAAGCATGAAAGGGCCATGGACTGCCCTTAGGGAAAGTACTTGGAATAGAGACATCAACCATCCCAGCCCACCTCCACAAATCATCTTGGAAAAAACAGGGAGTAGTCCTGATTTTTAAGACTGCCAGGAAGAAAGGAGGTGGGTACCCACCCTCGATGGGACACAGTTTGCATTTCATCTTCTTTGGTGAGCCAGAAAAGAGTTAGCTGTTCTCCATCTTCATCCAAAATTAAAGTGCCAGACAGTCAAAAGTGCCATGTTGTAATTATAGGTTTACATAAGTGAGGGTGACATTTTGTCTTGAAAGACCCAGGACTTCACATTTTACTCTCAATTTTTTTTTGTTTGGTTTTGGAGTTTTGGCTCAAAACATGGGTTGGGGGTTTGGGAGGATGGGTAACACATATGAACTCCTGTTCAGACTTCAGTTGAATGACTTTTTAAAATTATAAATCAATAGGCATGGTTTGTGTTCAGGGCAGAAGTATCTTTTCCAATTCTTTTATTTGGAATTGTTTTAGTCATAATATTTCTAATCTCATTAAAAAGTTACATTTTGTCTCTTCTCTTTTTATTTAGTAAAATGCAATTTGGTACAAGGACTGTTAAATTCCTTCCGACATAATAATTAAAAAAAAGTTCGAAACCAACAACAGAATTAATAGCTTTCTCTAATAATAGATATCATGCCATATACTTGTTATTCTGCTGGCACCCGCCTTTATAAACTCAACACTAAACTCGGGGATCACACTGAGTATATTTCACAAATCAGGCATAGCGCAACTCAGAATCTGGGCAAAGATACATTTCTATGTGACAAGCCCAATGCATGAATAACCAATTTAAAGGCAATTTAAATACGATTATGGGGGTGAAGCATAATTAATTTTAAAATCATATTTAAGTGTTTTTTTTAAGTTTGTGATCTCCTGCCTCATTTAACGTAAAGAGGACATCAGTAAATCATTAGCTTTGCATGTAGGAGACACTTTCTCAAGTGTTTAGCATTTTATTTCCTTTTTCTTTGCTAAACCAGAAGATTTTCCACTGTTGCCATGATTGCCTCATAAACTGTTAAAAGCCCCTGTTGACAAAAGAATCCTGCAGAAATGTGGAGGGGCTGATTCACTCCCATTCAGTGGCTTTGTCAGATTTCTCAAGTTTAAAACACAATGCTGTGTATTAGTGACAAACCCTGAATGCTTTTCTCCCTCTTGTTTGCTCTCTCTTCATCTTACTTTCCATTAAGTCTTTCCTTTCCTTTCCTTTCCTTTCCTTTCCTTTCCTTTCCTTTCCTTTCCTTTCCTTTCCTTTCCTTTCCTTTCCTTTCCTTTCCTTTCCTTTCCCCTTCTCTTTCCCCTTCCCTTTCCCCTTCCCTTTCCCCTTTCCCCTTTCTTTTCTCCTTTCCTTTCCTTTCTTCTCTTCTTTTCTCCTGATCTTTCTCTTTCATCTCTCTCTCTTTTTTCTCTTTCTTCCTTCATTTCTTTCCTGCTTTCCTTTTCCTCCTGAATTTCTTTCTTTAAAAAGATCAGGAGAGTCTTGGTTTGTCTAAGCGCTACCATTAAGTTCCCTTCATCATGAATGTAGAAGCAATTGATTTTAATCAACAAGTTCCAGGAATGGAGGCAGTATTTAGACAATGGCAGAAATTTTAACTTTGTGAGGCCAAATCCTTAGAAATTTAAAGGAGCTTTATAATTATTCCTGAGAAGTATGAGCATAAAGGAAAAAAAAGTATACTTCTGAACTGAATATCTGCATATGAGGGCAAGCTATCTAAAAATAATGTGCTGTTGTTTCCAGCTCTTCATGACCCATTTGGGGTTATCTTAGCAAAGATACTAGAGTGTTTTGCCATTTCCTTCTCCAGTCCATTTTACAAATGAGGAAACTGAGGCAAACAGGGTTAAGTGACTTGCCTAGGGTCACATAGCTAGTAAGTGCCCAAAGCTGGATTTGAACTCATAAAGATGTCTTTTTAACTCCAGGCCTACCATGATACCCACTGCACCACCTAGCTGCCCTATAAAAATAATAGCTGATATTATATATATCGTCCTTTCCGGTTTGTAAAACATTTCATATTCATTATCTCAGTTAAGGCTTATACCAGTTCTATGAAACAGATATCATAGGTGCTATTATTACCATTTTGTAGATGAAGAAACCAAGACTCAGAAGGGTTTACTGAACTGTCTCCCTCAAGGCCCTGGGGTTAAATGGCTGGGGAGATATCTTTCTAATGCTATCTCTCACCAACTCTTCACCAGCATGATTCTCTCCAGAGTTGATTTCAATTTGTCAGTTAGACTACATTGATTTTCAGAAAGGGGTATTTATTAAGGTGATATAGTAAAAAACAATCAGTACAAAACATATCCCCTCCCACCAGGGGAGTCCAGAGGAAAGTGGCCTCAGACTTAGAGAATACATGTGGCAAAAGATGCCTCACAGAATCTGGCTGTTGGAAGACCTTTTCCTTCCCTTTGTGTTCTCTTCATGAAGTTTCCCTGAGGCATGGTATATGTTTTATGCTTGGTTCCCTGTACAATCTTGAAGTTACTTTTCCTCAGTTTTGTCTTTAGCTCTTAATGGAGGCAGTGCATCTGGTTTTTAGGGATGCTGCTAAGAATGGGATGTGGATGTGAAGTTTAAAATCCTCTGGACCTTCAAACTTCATAAGGTCCTCCTCTTGTCAAAGCAAGACAGGAAAGGAGATAGAGAGCAATGCCAACCCAGGCTGAAGTTCTCCCTCTCCCCCTGTCCCTCCTCTCCAGTCATCAAGTGATTCCTTCTCAGGGATTTGTGGAAAGAATTTCACCACTTCAATGCTAGTCATTTGAATCACTGATTCCAAATTAGATTTTCCATTTTGTACAAACCCAACAAGATGTGAACAAGTCTATCAACCAATCCAGAAACAATTCCCTTACATTTAGTTGAAATTCCTTGATTAAGAATAGAGGTTCCATTTTATTAAAACCTAGTTCACATCTTTGATCATCTGTTTAACTGAGATGCATTCTCACCTGGCAAAAATACCAAGGTATGGTGTCTTGTTGATTTAAATGGAATAAGGTGATTTGATTTGTTCATTTAATCAAACTCCACATACATACATACATATGTATATGCATATACATATGCATACAAACATATGCATTCATACACACATTATATATATGAATGGATGTTAGGGTTGGGAATCGAAGGAAAATTCTTTTTACAAATGTGAAGTGGCTGCTGTAGAAAATGCCAAAAGTAGACAACTAGATATGAAGAGCAAGACCGCAACAACAGCCACAACTACAACAACCACCCAATACTGAAGTTTCAACTGAGATTAGATATAATGAATATATAGAGGAATTAACTGACAAGATTTGAAATTTTTCTTCAGCCACGTAAAGCAGCCTAGGAGTGAGAATGAAAAGAGCAGACAAAGAGGTTTTGCCCAGGGTTGAGGACTGGTAAGAAGGGTATGACAGATGAACCAGGAACAGAGGAGTCTAGAGGACTATTGATCATTGGAATGGGTGTTTAAATAGTTTAGGCAAGAGACATAAATAAGAGAAGACAGAATCAAACTGTCCAAGTGGTAGAAGACTGTCTTTTATGCCTAGTACTTACCTTGACCTCTTCAAATTGTCCATTTCCTTCAAAGCTCAGCTCAAATGCCATCTTCTCCCTGAGGCCTTTTTTGATATCCAGCTGCTAGTGCCTCCAGTACCAAATTACCTTGCATTCATTCTGCATAAAGTTTGCATGTACTTATATATCTACACATTGTCTCCTCTGACAGACACCTGCTTTTGAGGTAAGGGAAGAAAACACAAGTCCATTGTGTTGAGTCTCCTACCTGGTCTCCAGCCTTCCTTGGGAAGAGGAAAAATTTTATTCCGTTATATACTAGTTTCTTAGAATTGAGATAAAGGGAGAAAATGCCATTCCATCAATCCATGTCTTCTGCCTGGTCTCTTGCCTTCCTCAGGATACAGAGAAACACCATTCCATTCAGCACCAGATTATTCTCTTTCCAGGGTGGAGGAGAAATGACATTCCATCAAGTTCCAGACTTGGTCTCCTGTCATGAGGATGGTAGTTACACTATT
Organism: Gymnobelideus leadbeateri; assembly: GCA_011680675.1. NCBI lineage: Eukaryota > Metazoa > Chordata > Mammalia > Diprotodontia > Petauridae > Gymnobelideus > Gymnobelideus leadbeateri. The sequence continues at coordinate 46,270 of WOXC01009612.1, forward strand.
CCTTCTGCTCCTAGCATCTATCCCTTCTGAATTATGTAAGACATTGAGAGAACTCCACCCTGAGGCCAAGCCCTTGCAGACAAAGAAAACCTACCTGAACTAATACTGCAAACCACCATTGGTCATACCCTCTCCATCCCATTGATTCTGAAGATGCAGCTATAATTATTCAAAATATTCTCCATCCCTTACTGCCCAATTCCATATTCCCATTACCTTCCACCCACCTTCACTACCAATGTTCCCCTTTAAAAAGCTACCCACCATCCCCTTCTACTGTGTTGTCTGGTGTTCTTTCTTCAAAGGCAATAACCTGACATTTCACACCTTTTCCTTTTCCATTCATTCCATCATCTGGTTCTCATTGAGATCTGGATCCTTCCTAATGATACAACCTCCCTGGTCTGCCTTTCCAGCACTAACTGCATTGTCACTCATTCCTTCTACTCACTGGTTGAAGTGGAGAAGCTTGAATACTCTTTACTCCCCATTACCACTTTCAGGTATTGCTCCTACTCCCATCACTTAGTAACCTCTCTTCCTTTGAGGTTCACTCAATCTATGTCTATTACCCAATTAAAATTCCAGGAGCTGTTTTCTACCAACCTCTAGGGAATATTCCCTCTCTTTCTTCAATGAGCTCAGTACTTGGCTCACAGTCTTTATCCCCTTCTGGGCTCCTGCCCTAATACTAGAGGACTCTCTCAAATACCCAACCTACCTATTTCACATGACCTTCTCCTCCATCCCACCTCAGCCACAGAGGCATAGTCATGCCTTTGATCTTGTCAGCAAATGCAAATTCACAAACTCTAAAATTCCCCCATAAGGATCTGTTGTCATTTAATTGTCCCTCTGCCCTGCAATCTCAGACCCCATTCTTCTTATAGTGACCTCCATTCTCTAGGTCTCTCAGTTCTTTCCCAGTTATACTCTCTTCCTTTTCTCATCTTGACCTCATAGTCAACCAGATCAACTCTATGCTTCCCTCTCCTCTTGAGTTTCTTGCCTCTTTATTGCATCGTAGATCTTGCCCAGCAAAGCCTCAGTCTTGGATTACTCCTACCATCTGCTGTTTTAGCTCTTATTCATGTGCTGCTGAATGAAGCTAGAGAAAATTACAAAACCGAGTTAACTGAATCCAGTACACATTTATGTTATGTACCTTCACGTGAACCTTCAATGTTGCTAGGCAATCCTTTATGTATTTATATTTATAATTTATTAAGTCGGGGCAGCTAGGTGGCACAGTGAGTAGAGCACCTGCCCTGGAGTCAGAAGGACCTGAGTTCAGATCCGGCCTCAGACACTTAACACACACAAACAAAAACCTAGCTGTGTGACCTTGGGCAAGTTACCTAACCCCAATTGCCCTCCAAAAAAAAAAAAAAAAAAGCAAAAAATGATTAAAAAATAATTTATTAAGTCATATATGTATTTATAATATATATTGATAATATATATTAATTTGCTATCCCACTCACAACAACAGTTTTTCTGAACTTTTTCATCCCTTCTCAAACCTTCCATGGCTCCCCCATCCTCTCAGCTGAGATCCTTGTGTCATATTTAACTGAAAAAAGTTGAGGTCATTCTCTAAGTGCTCCCTCTCCTTTATTCCTCCTTCTCATTTCACATCACTCAGATTCTTCTAACATTTTATTCTTCACTCCTATTTCACATGAAGAGATGGTCCTTCTTGCCGAGGCATGTTGTTCTACATGAACAAGTGACCTCATGCCATCCCATCTTCTCCAGTAGATTATCCTTTCTGTCCTCCATACTTTTTCACTTATCTTCAATTTCACCCTGGTCTGCTGGTTGCTTCCCTACTGTTTACAAACATACCTAGCTCTCCTCCATTTTTGAAAACCCCTTAATCTATCCATTCCTGCTACCTATCATCCTATATCCCTTTTTTTATGTGATGAAACTTGAGAAAACAATTTACAATAGGTGCCTCCACTCCCTTTCCTTTCACTCCCTTATTAACTGTATAGTCTAGCTTCTAACTTTATTGTTCAACTGAAATTGCTCTCTCTAAAGTTACTAATAGTCTCTTCATTGCCAAATGTAATGGCATTTTCTCAGGCTTCATCCTTGACCTCTTGACCTCTCTAGAGCCTTTGACACTGTCAATCATTTTCTCCTCATTGACAAATTTCTCTGCTCTAGCTTTTTTATGACACTGTTCTCTCCTGGTGTTCTTCCTCCCTATCTGACTGCTCCTGATCTATCTCCTTTACTGGCTCTTCATCCAGATTACACTCAATAACTCTGGGTTCTCTCCTGGGTCCTCTTCACCCCTCCTTACATACTATTGCCCTTGGTGATCTAATCAACTCCCATGGATTCAACTCCCATCTCTATGTTAATGACTCTCTTCTCACATCTCCAACTCTCTATTGGACATCTCAAACTAGATGTCTTGTAAACATCTTAAATTCAGTTTGTCTCAAACTGAACTCATTGCCCCACCCCTAACTTTTCTTCTTTCTAATTCTCCAATTATCCTGCAAAGTACTGCTACTTAGTCACCCAGGCTCAAAACCTAGGTGGGATCCTTTACTCCTCTCTCATTCCCCCCCTCCCATATCTAGTCTGTTTCTAAATCCTGTCAAATTTACCTTTACAACTTTATAATTTCTTATGTATACTTGTCTTTTCTGATACTGCTAACACCATATTACAAGTCCTCATCACCTCACTAGCCTATTTCAATAGCCTGCGGATTGGTCTCCTTGCCACAAATCATCCTCCACTCAGCTGTCAAAGCATTTTTTTCCAAGACACAGATCTAACCATGTTATGGACTTCCTGTTCAAAAAACTGCAGTGATTGCCAGTTACCTCCAAGAGCACCTATCAAATCCTCAGTTTGTCATCAAAAGCCCTTCATAATGCTGTACCCCCTCTCCACCTTCCAAATCTTCTTATACACATATCACACATTACATTCCTTCTGCACCCCAACATATATTCTGAGATTCAGTGATGCTATACATCTAGCTCTTTCATGAACCAGAAATCCCATCTCCTGACTCCAGGTATTTTGACTGGTTGTTTAAAAATTACACTTGAATAATTTTCCTTTTCATCTCTATCTCTAGGCTTCCCTGGCTTCCTTCAAGTGCCAGTTCAAACCCCATTTTCTTTTCCTTTTTTTTTTTTTTTTGGAGTGGGGAGGGCAGGGCAATTGGGGTTAAGTGACTTGCCCGAGGTCATACAGCTAGTAAGTGTTAAGTGTCTGAGACCAGATTTGAACTCAGGTCCTCCTGACTCCAGGGCCAGTGCTCTATTCACTGCACCACCTAGCCACCCCTCAAACCCCATTTTCTACAGGAAGCTTTTCCTATTCCTCAGAACCTTGACTTTTCTGTGCTCCAGGAAATTGTCAAAGACCAAAAATCTTCAACTGCATCAGTGAAGGGAGTTTCCATACCCTAATCTGTTGAAGTCACAAGTCCAGACCATAAAAAATATACATTAATAATGTCATGACTAATTAATGCTATATAATTTTAAATACTTTATTTCATTAAAAACAACAGTAGTTAACCCATTTTTAAAATAATGTATTTGTGAAAAATAACTATATCTTCCAAAACAAAAAGTTTATATTAAGAAGACTGGCATTATTGTCAATATTTTGGAAAATCTTTTTACTGTCTGGCTTAATAGAAGACTATTTCTGCATACAACCTATTTTGATATATTGTTTGTGAAGACATATATGAAGAAAATCTGGCTTCACAAGATATGTAATTGTAAATGGAACAAGTATTTTGATGGGCAAATGATGTCTTAGTATTATTATGAAAATAGTTTTGACCTTGTGGCCCCTTGAAGGGATCTTGGGGACCCCAAAAGTCCTTAGATCACACTTTGAGGACCATTGCTATAGATTATCCTTTGAGTTAGGAGAAGACAGCATATTAATGTTCTTACCTCTTTTGCTGGCTAAACATAGACTTAACTGGTAAAAGTCTATCCAAAGTTAGATCAGTACTTTCAAAGTTCCTTGGTTGTTTGTTTGTTTTTTTTTTTTATTGTAACTTCTTCTTATGTATTACATTGGACATGTTAGGGAGCCGTGTTGTACCAAGTTGAGCAGTGGAAGGTACCCCAGAAGGGACAATATGTTAAGCTATATCCCAAATACTTTTTGCCACGGCATGAGGAATACTGGTTGTGATTTTTGCTTTTACAAAAGTACCTCAGTACAGATAAAGAAATAAATTATATAGATGACAAGGATAGAAATTTGATAGACAGATGATAGGGCATCTATTATGTGACAAGAATTTTGCAGAGGACCAGAGACACAAAACCAAGCAAAACAAGATGGCCCCTGGCCAGAGGATGAGAGATATTCTGGACCATTTGGCCTAGACCACATTCACACCATCAGTCTCTACTTGGGAGGATGTATTTTCCAGCATCACCCTATGAGCTTTTAGGTTAACATTAGAATAGAATGGGTGGGAAGGACTTCTCTGTCTGTATCAAAGCCTGAAGTGGTTATTTATCACTTGGAACTCAACCTGACAAACACATTAGCATTTCCATTTGCTAATCTTCATATGGTTTGGGCCTTTGGGCCCTGATTACCTTTAAGACAAATGCTTTTCTTAACTTCACATGTCCACAAATGCAAGGTCTAGTTCAAATGCAAGCTGTTATATTCCACAACTCCATGACAAGAATAATAAGCTAGAATCATCTTCCTTTAGTTACATGTCGAATTTTCACTGAGGCAGAACTTACTTGCCTGTAATTTATATCTCTCAGTGGAGGTAATAATTTCTTATACCATGTCACTGCCAAGTCTTTCTTTAACTTGTCCTGTTCTGGGTATTTTTGTTTGTTTGTTCTCTTTTTCTCTCACTTTCTAATACAATTTCTTCATTTCCATGTTGTGGCTTATTTTTATTGTCTGACCACACAGTGTGGGCTATTGTATAAAGCAGGTGAACAGCCCTAATTTCAAAATGAACAGCTTGGAGGATAGATTGTGTCGACTTCTAAGCTAGCCCCGATGATTCAAATTTATTGGGCAACCAGAATCCATGAGAAAGGAACTGTTCTGTGTATGACTTTTATGGTGCCTTGTACCAAGTCCAGTCATAGTTTAATGGAAGTGATATGCCTTATTTTAAGTGGCCTAAATAAACAAAGTGTAGAAGACCAAGTAAGGAGTAAAAATTTTAAACGAATTGAGGTGCATCCAGAGGACAGACAAGTGTCCTAACTGAATAGGAAATGAATGCATTATATATTTCAGTGTGATTTTATGATGTCTTAACAAATGCTAAGGCAGTGAAATGAGGTGTATTCTAGGTATTATAGAGAAGGGGCTGATATTTATAGCTACAAATGTGTCCATATGCATTAATATTCAATGAGCTGTAATTGTAAGGGGGGCTATTAAGGTGAATAGCTGTTGCTCCAAAGACTGGGGCTATTTTCTCTATGGTTCACCTATAGATCTCTTTCTCTTTTGAGTTTTTATAGATTTCCTTAAATCTTCCCAGAGCTGAACCAGTTCAAGAATATATGACCATATAGAAGAAAAACAACAACAAAAGCCAACCTGTTTTAATCATATAACTTTTTTCCCCTCTTAATTTCAATTAACTATTTTTGCCATCTCCTGGTTTAGTTGGGAGCACTGGGCTCTTTATGAGTTAGCCCATTGTGTATGCCACTCTAGCCAATGAAACCTTTGTCCTATCCCCTGGTTAATTATTGGCCAGACTGGAGTCCTGTTGAGTCAGGTTACAGTGAGGAATACCCATTGCCCAGGAAAACCCTCTTTTCCTCCCCCAAAAGGGGCCACTGACTGAAAATCCCTTCAGACGCTGCTACAAAAGCCTTTCCGCTATTCTTCTTCAGAAGAATATATATTTTACCCTTCTGAGATGAAAAGGAGAAGGGGCTCAGGCTAAGAAAAGTTGACCAGGAGGCTAGTGACAGCGGTCACTTGAGATCCGCTCAGAGATGCTCTCAAGCATAAATATTTAATCTCCTTCATTCCCCCCTAGTGTGAATAATTTTTTTCCCCTTCAAGTATCAAAACAAAGTTATTGAAATGCATATCACCCTGATATTTGATCCATGGCCTCTAAGGGTCAAATATTCACTGACCAGGCTCTTAGAGCCTGCGGAGCTTTCAGGTGGTCACTTTGCACACACCAGCTCATCAATCAAGCAATAATTGGCAGGACAAATGGGGAAAGAAGCCAGGGCCGCCTGCTTGAAAGGCCTGGACAGCTGGCCCACTTCAAGAGTTCTCTTTCGAAGTTTCAGCTTTTTGTCCTTCATGCTTAAAGGGAATTTACAGTGTTTGCACCAGCATCATTTCCCCAAATCTGCTTCCTTGTGTAAAAACAAAAGAAAGAAAAAGAAAGGTTGTCGTAAATTTGTGGGATGAAATAACAAGAAGCAAAATGGGTGCCTATCTATTGAGGAAAGGCTGACCAAATTGTGGTATATACATGCAGCACATATTTTTGCATAGTATAGGATGTGATGAATATGACTAATTCAGAGAAACATAGGAAGATATGTGAAGTAATAGAATGAAATATGCAGAACCATAATATACACAATTATTATCGATAGGTAAACAAACAAAAAAGAACAAATGAAGCAAATGCAAAGTAATTATAATGGCTGTCTTAACTCCAGAAAAAGGACAAGAAAAAGCTCTCCTCTCCTCCCCTCTCCCCTCCTCTCTTCCCCTCTCCTCCCCTCCCTTCCCCTTTCCTCTCCTCTACTTCTCCTCTTCTCTCCTCTCCTCTCCTCTCCTCTCCTCTCCTCTCCTCTCCTTCTCTCTCTCTCTCTCTTCTTCCCCTGCCCTCCCTTCCTCTTCCCTCTCTTCTCTTCCCCTGCCCTTCTCTGTCTTCCCCTCCCCTGCCCTGTCCTTCCCAGTCCTCTTCCCTCTTCTCCCTCTTCCTTTCTCTCTCTCTCTCTCTCTCTCTCTCTCTCTCTCTCTCTCTCTCTCTCTCTCTCTCCTTGAGATTTTCTTAGAGTGGTCGAGTGAAATGAGCTGTTCAGGGTCACACAGCTAGTATGGGTAAGAGGTGAGACATACCCCCAGATTTTCCTGGCTTTTAGTCTAGCCCTTTATCTATAATGTAATGCTGAAAATGACTGTAAAATTAAAAAAAAAACCCAAAAACAAAAAATTGAAGAAACAAAAACTAATGAAACCAATGAAACAAAAACAAACATACCTTAAAGCATGTTAAAAAAAAAAAAGAAAAGGGAAAAAAGTCTATATAGTTAGTATACCTCTCCTGGTATCAGCAGAGATGATTAGTTGCTAGATTTTCTCCATGTAGGTCCTCAGTTAAGATCAGTCTGCCTTATAAAAATTCAAATTGGGGGAAGTTGTTTTTTTTAATTTTTCCAATCTGATTTTGGAAATTTCCCCAGGGAATAAAGGAAGAACAAATGAAGTCAGTACCTTTAAGAACTTGTGGCTCTGTGGAATGTGTGTAAGATCTTGTCTGGGTAACTTGGTCTTGGGGCCAATTTTTGTGAAAGCATGAGGAAGAGCCATGCAATTAAAAGTTCAGAAGGCCTGTCTGGGAGTCTCCTCAGATGTTTCACTTCTATGGGTTCATCTCTCTGGAAAAGTCAATCGCCATTCCTAAAATGATAATCACTTCTGTTGACTTTTGTTATTTGGATGATTATTCTTAGCCTTGCAAAAGAATGGGATGATTTGGTTGGCAGCAAAAAGGGGAATCATTTTGTTTCTCACCACGGGACAAGTAAAATTGACAACCTCCCCCATTCCCAGTAAGTCATAATTAGAAATTAGCGCTGCATCAAACTGTTCGCTACAGCTGTAAACTCTGGCAAAAAGGGGGAAAAAAACCACCTCGAAAACTCTGCCACATCCTGAACACATTTTATTCACTCACTGAATATTTGCTTAGAACTAAAGTAGAGGGAACTTCCAGGGGATTTAGGAACATTGACATGTAGAGTTGAGTCATGAGGTTTTTAAGAATTTTACATTTGAAAATGGAAGCAAATTTGAAACCTCAAAATTTTCTGAAAATATTTAGTTTTTAGAATAGAAGATAAGGAAACATGCCATGTTTCATTTTTGCTTGTGGTAAAAGTTACGAGGTGGCTTGTTTGTCTTTAAAGCATGAAAACCTAAAAATAGTCATAATCAAATATTAAGTCAGTTTATAGGTGGCTCTGGGTCCTAATAAATGACAAGTAGCAAAACAAAACAAGAGGCAAGGGCCAACTGTGCCCACTACTCTGATTCACACCATCAGCAAACAAATTCCTACCACTGATGTAATTGCTTTATACAAGTCTGAGACTTATCAGAAACATCCTCATTTTCCCAAAAGTGTTTATAATGTAATATAACATTTGGTGATTGGTTAACAGTTTAATCCATACAGAAGTGGTATAGTGAGTTGAAGGAGTGCTGACCTCATCATAAGGAAAACCTTGGTTTAAACTCCTTTTCTGATACATAGATGCTGTGTGACTGATTAAATCACTTAAATTCTCAGTTCTGGGATAACTATTTCTAATATTATAACTTGCAGAGAAGTGAGTAATACTTTTGATAATAATAAAAACTAACATTGATATAGTACTTTTATGAATTAACTTGATTACAGTGAAGCAGGTATGGCCTAACCAGGGCTGAATACTGTGGAATTATCATCACCCTCATTCAGGAAACTGTACTTCCCAATGCAAACTTGATTACCATGATCATTTTGCCTATTATGGCACATTGTTTACTTATATTGAGTCCACTAAAATACCCATTTTAATACAAACTATTATCTTACCATGTCCCTTTCATCTTGTACTTATTTAATTTTTATATCAAATAGAGACATTTTATCCCTATTAATTTTTTTATTTTTATATTCAATTCATCATTCTAGCCTGCCCAGATCTTTTTGGATTTGGACTCTGATGACCAATATGATCACTATTCCTCTCATGTGGAAAAATCCAATGGTAGCAGTAACATCAATCATATCCAATTAGAAACTAGCTATGAGAAGTGACCTTCTTGATTCAGCCCAACAATGAACTGAACCAGCAATCAAAACACTGTGTCCAGTAAGCTGGAGTATGACACGTTTGTTGGCTATGCCAAACCAAGAAATAAACTTGATGAGAAGCAGAAGGGAAGTGGAAGGTGGGGTGTTTTGTAGCAATTACTTTAAGTCAAGAAAAGAAGCATTATTAAGGGTCTTCCATGTGCCAGCCACTGGGCATGAGGATACAAAGAAATGTAAAATACATTGCCTGCTCTCAAATATCCCATACACTAATGGGAGGAAATAATATGTAAACAACCATACATAAATATATATATGTATATATATATACACATATATATACACACACACACATACACATACATACATATATACCTACACATATATACATATATACACATATACATAATATATTTTATATACACATATGTGTTATATACATATATGTATACACACACATACACACACAATATAAATTGGAGACTTTCTCAGAGGGGAGGTGCTAAGATTAGGGAAGACAAGAAAAGCTTATTCATACTGAGGACTGAAATGATAGAAGAGAGAGGGTCCCCAGTTTGAGATTTTACTGTGTGGAAGTCCTTGTTACGCTTCATCAGTAAATATCCCTTTATAAATGCTAATTAATGGTAATTGGTGAAGTGATCTTGGGGAGATATTCACTGTCAATTGATATTGGAGGAAATATACTAGATGGAAACTTATGAGAAATAATATTCAAAATCCCTCTAAAGCCCTGAGAGGAGAAACAGTAGTGGTATCTTGATGTTCAGTCATTTTTCAGTCCTATCCAATTTTTCATGACCCCATTTGGAATTTTCTTGACAAAGATACTGGGGTGTGTAAAGGAAATGTAAATTTAAAGATTTTCCCTGCCCCTGGGCCCTTTGGTTTGTGAGATTCTGAGAACCTTCCTTGATTTGGAAATATACTTTGCCTCCTAATAGGCTGAATGTGGTCACATGGAGCCTGTGGCAGGAGGCTTGGTTTTCAGGAATGCCTATACCTTAATGCTATGTGATTGGGCAGTGGGTCGAGAGGGTGATTACATTCTCTGACCCAGGAGAAGGCTATATAATCCCCGATGTGAGGCTTTGCTTTGGGCCTCACTTTGAGAAGTGTTGTGCGATTTGACCATATGAGGCTCTGGGCAGCTGTTGAGAGACCCCGGGGTTTGAAAACCCAGATGTTGATGCTTCCCTCTCTGGTAACTGTGATTTGATATTGATGTAACGGTTGGGCAGTTGGGAAGCCTGTCTGCTTGATGTCTGTTTCTCTGTCTTGTAAGTTCTGTCTGTATACTTTGAAGTTTGGGGTGCTGACCTTTTTCTCCTGAACTAGGTAAACGATATATGTTTGATTCACTAAAGTAAGCTTGTTAACCCATTTTGAGTTGCTTTCCTTTACAAAAGCAGATCTAAGAACCTGTGCTGGCAGCCATCCTGGGGATATTGGGGTGCTTGCCACTACAGGTGGTTTGCCACTTCCTTCTCCAGATAGTTTTACAGATGAGAAAACTTAGGTAAACAGACTTAAGTGACCTGCACAGGTTCACAGAGCTGGTAAGCATCTGAGGCCAAATTAGAACTCAGGAAGATGAGTCTTCTTGACTCCTGGCCCAGCACAATCTATTATTGCCTAGAGGTGATCAAGAAGATTAATCTGCCAGTGAGAGTATGGATTGGGAAAATGAGCCTAGAGTCTATGTGCCACATTTATGATATAGAACAGACTAAATGAGGGTGAAAAATTTATGCTAAAAGAACTATGGGAAAAATTATGAGATGCCAGAAAAAGAAAAATATCTAGTTTGAAATGGGAGCAGAATTAAACCTATGGGAGTTGAAGGAAGGAGGAAGAGGGAAGGAAGGGGAGAGAAGGAAGGAGACAGATAAAATAGACAGATGGAGACAGAAAGAGAAAGAAAAGATCAAGATATAAGAGTTTTAATTAAAAAATATTGTGACGCACATGTACAAAAATATTTATAGCAGCTTTTTTTTGTGGTGGCTGAGAACTGGAAATCAAGGGGATGCCCATCAATTGGGGAATGGCTAAACAAGTTGTGGTATATGAATGTAATGGAATACTATTGTCCTATAAGAAAAGACGAACAGGCAGACTTCAGAGAAACCTGGAAAGACATAGATGAACTGATGCTGAGCGAGGGGAGCAGAACCAGGAGAACATTGTACACAGTAATAGCCATGGTGTGCAAGGATTGATTTTGATAGACTTAGCTCTTCTCAGGAATGTAAGAACCTAAAACAATTCCAAAGGACACATGATGGAAAATGCCAGACACATTTAGAGAAAGAACTATGGAGTTGGAATGCAGAACAAAACAGGTTATTTTCTTTTTTATTTTATTTTTTTCTTGCTCATGGTTTTTCCCATTTGTTATAATTCTATGCAACATGACTAATGTGAAAATGTGTTTAATAGGAATGTATGTGTAGAGTCCATATCAGACTGCAATCTGTCTTAGGGAAGGAGGTGGGAAGGAGGGGGAGAAAATTTAAAACTTATGAAAGTGAATGTTGAAAACTAACAATAAATAATTTAATTTAAAAAAATATCCATACCCATTGTATTAAAAAAAAATTATCATGGCAGCTAGGTGATACAATACCAGTACATAGAATACCAGCCCTGGAGTCAGGAGGACCTGAGTTCAAATCTGGCCTCAGACACTTACTAGATGTGTGATCCTGGGCAAGTCACTTAATTCCTATTGCTGCAAAGAAATTATTATTATGTTTTCTATTCTAGGAACATGATGAAGCCAAACACATGGCATAATGGGTTCAAGCTCCCAGATTTTATGGTGGCAAGACTGGCTTTCTATCCACTGCTTCATTTTGTCTCTCTGAAGGAGACAATAGAAATAAAATAAAAAGTAATTCAGCCGTCTCTCCATCCCCTATAATCTCCAGTACTTTAAATGGTTCTGCTAGTCAATAAACACTTATTAAGTGCCTACTATGTGTTAAGCATTGGGGGTTAAAAAAAAAAGAGGCCAATGACAGTCTCTGGACTCAAGGAGCCACAATGTACAAACAAACTTTATGTAAGATAATAAATAATTAAGAGAGAAGTCATAGAATTGAGAGCTTGGGAAAGGCTTTCTGTAGAAGATGAGATTTAAATTGGGAATTAAATGAAGCCAGGGAGGCCAGTAGTTGGAGCAGAGGAAGAAGAGGGCTCCAGGCATGGCGGACAAGTAGAGAAAATGCCCAGAACAGAGAGAGGGGGCATCTGTTTGTGGAACAATCAGGAGGCCAGTATCATTGGATCAAAGAGCGAGATGAGTAATCAGGAAGTAAGGGGTAAGAAGACTGGAAATGTAGGAGGGGGCCAAGTTATGAAGTGCTTCAAATGCCAGAGTATTTTGTATTTGATCCTGGAGGTAATAGGGAGCCACAGGAATTTATCATGTAAAGGGGAGACATGATTGTACTTACACTTTAGGAAAATATCTTTGATGGCTGAATGGAGGGTGGATTGGTATAGGGAGAGACTTGAGTCTGGCAGACCAACAGTATACTACTGCAACTGTCCAGGTCTGAGATGATAAGGGCCCATACCAGGGAGGTAGCTGTGTAGGAAAAGAGCTAGGGATATTCAAGAGATGTTGTAAAGATAAAATTAATTCTTTAATCTTCACCAAAATTGTGATTTCATTGTGAGTGAGGAAACTACTTCTAACAATGCAAGTTAGCATCTTCTCAGCAACTTTTCATCTTTTAGAGATGTCTAAAGTACTAAGGGGTTAAGTGACTTGTCCAGGGTCATGCAGCCAGTATGTGTCAGAGGCAGGTCCGAGGGCCATTATGAGTCCAGTTCCTATACCCCAAGCACATTGAATTTTAGACTGGGAAAACTAAAACAACAACAACAAAATGATTAACAAGGAATATAAACTCCAAATGAGTGTGGAGATAACATACAGCTGCCCTCAATGAGTTCTACTCACCAGGCCTACACCAATCACATGCTTAGAGCACAGAAAGAATTGGTAGGTATAATTGCTAAATCATTAAAGATGATATTTGAAAGAGCCTAGAAAATAGGAGAGATGACACAGGACTAAAGAATAACATTTTCAAATTTTCAAAAAAAAGGGAAGGAATCAAGAGATAATCGGCTAATTAAGTGAGCTTGACTAATATTCCTGGAAAAATTTGAGAATACGCTATTAGGGTATGGTTTGTGAGCATTTAGAAAAGGGAGCAGTGATCACTGAAAATCAGCATGACTTTGTCAAGAACAGGTCATTCCAAGATAACATAATTTTCTTTTGAAGCCACATTTTATTTAGATTTCAGCCGTGTTTGACAGAGAACCAAGTGTATCTTCTGGTCCAGATAGAGAAATATGGACTATATGAAAGCACTCTTAGGTGATGTGTAACTTGTTGAATGTCTGTAACCAAGAAGTATTAATTAATGTGCTGATATTGACTTGTAGGAGGTCTCAAGTGTAGTGCCTTAGGGATCTGTCTCTGATTCTGCATTATTAATGATCTAGACCAAGGCATACATAGCATACATGTCAAGCCCATGAATGACAAGAATCTAGGAGGAATAACAATCGTGTTGGGCCCCAGAGTGCAAGTCCAAAAAGATTTTGGCAGGCTAAAATGATGAATTGAATCTAATAAGATGAAATTTAATTGGGATAAAAGTCTCTACTTGGCACAAAAATTTAATAAGTACAGGATGAAAAAGACATGGTTAGACAATAATATGTATAAAAATGGGAGTTTTAGGAGACTTAATATAAGTAGACAATGTGACATAGCAGGCAAAATGATTGTAGTAATAAATTTTGCTTTGGGAAAAATATTGTCCAGAATGAGGGAGACTATAATTCCATAATACCGTGCCTTGGTTAAGCCCTACTTGATGTACTATTCTCAAGTCAACTGGATCCAATGAGAATTATTAAGCACTCACTATCTGTAAAAGGAGAGATAATATGATGCATTACTACTACTGGGAACTAACATTTATATATTTATTGCTTTGAGTTTTTCAAAGTCCTTACAGTAGCATCACTTGGCTAATTGCCTGAATGCCGTAATTTGTACAATATGCATTATCAACCCATTTTTTAAAAGTGTGAATTACCTAAAATAGATCAACTTCTCCTTGGAATAAAGGTCGATTTTTTCAACATCAATATCCCTCTAGTAACTCCATATGGCTACAAGTTATAGTATCCAAAGAATTAAAATGAAGGGTTTACCAAAGAATAATGAAGAGGTGTATAATAGATGGGAGTTGTCCAGTTCTTTTTCAGTAATGTCTGCCTCTTCATAACTCCATTTGAGGTTTTCTTAGCAAAAGTACTATAGTGGTTCATTTTACAGATGAAAAAACTCAGGCAAACAGGGTTAAGTGACTTGTCCAGGGTCACATAGCTAGTAAGTATCTGACATCAGATTTGATATCAAGAAGATGAGTCTTCCTGACTCCAGTTCTGGCACCCTATCTACTGTGCCACCTAGTTGCCCTGGTGGGTGGAAGTAGAGTATAATATATGATAAGGAAGAATCATAGAAAATAGGCATTTAGGCTATAAGACAAGAAAAGGAGTTAGGCTAGTCTTAAAGCAAGATTCAAGGATAACTGATGGAAAGACTATGAGATACATTGATACCCACATAATATAAAGAGATATTTTAATAACAATAATAGCTATATTAATAACAATATTATAATAACAAATAGTAACAATAAGAGATATTGTAATAACAATGATTACATAACTAATGTTTATGTAATACCTACTATGTGCTAGGCACATGCTAAGAGTTTTACAAATATTTCATTTGATCTTCATGAGGACTCTGGGAGGTAGATATTGTTATTATCCTTATTTTACAGTTGAGGAAACCGAGACAAATATAGATTAAGTGACTTGCCTAAGGATACATAACTAGTAAATTTGGAGGCTGAATTATTTACTCAGGTCTTCCTGACTCCAGGCCCAATGCTCCTTCCACTGTGCCACCTAGGTGCCTTAATATGGTGATGTGGAGGAAGACCTCCAGCCTACTGGGTAGAACTCAATGTATACTAGGTTACAAATTAAAATTATACAGAATGAAAAAAACCTGATACATTGAAATCTATATCTTTGTATCTGTTGCTTATATGGATGAGATCATGTATCCAAGTAATTAGATTTTTGCATTACTGTGGATTTCATTTAGTAGGCTTAATAGTGTTTTAGGGCTCGGTGCAATTATTCTGACATCATCTGTGAAATGGGACATTTTTGAAGAGAAAGTCATCATCGATAGGAAATACTTCTTTCATTTGAATCAAAGATAAGGTCATATTTCAAGGCACTGAACTCCAAAGGACATCTATCAGCTGATCTGGCACCTTGATGTCTATACATACTGGATTTTTGATAAAGAATATCCCTTGTTTCATCTGTTATGGAACTTAATATAATTTGGATACATTTATGAGTAACAGTTTGTATAAGGAGCACCTTCCAGGCTTTATTTTTCTCTATTAAGGTTAATGCTTTCAGAAAATCAATTAATAATAAACATAGTAGGACCTTCCATTTCCTACCCCTCTCATTTAGTTGTATAACTGTGTCCTAGAAATTTGTTTGCAAAAACCAACCTGCTTTTTTTTTTTTTTAAAGCAATTGGGGTTAAGTAACTTGCTCAAGGTTACAAGGCTAGTCATTATTTATGCGTGGGTGCTCATTTTCTGAGGCCGGATCTGATCTCGGGTCATCCCAACTCCGAGGCCGGCGCTCTTACTCACTGCGCCACCTAGCCGCCCCTTTAGGGCAATTGGGGTTAAGTAACTTGCCCAAGGTTACACGGCTAGGTTTTTGTTTGTGTGGGTTAAGTGTCTGAGGCCGGCCCGAACTCAGGTCCTTCTGATTCCAGGGCCGGCGGTGCTCTATTCACTGCGCCACCTAGCCGCCCCGAGCCTGCTTTCTTTTCAAAGTTTTCACCAAGGAGGCCTTGACTTCTGCATAAAATGTTTTCAACAACAGTCTTGATAGGTGCCTAACTGCTAGCACTTTCTTATCTGAGTGCTAGATTCCTTAACCATAAAAATACCCTGTGATCATATAGTACTTTACAACCTACAGAGTATTTTCACATCCATTGTCATCACAGTTGATCCTTACTACAATCCTGTTAGATTGGCAAGACAGGTATTATCTGTCTTTTGCAGATGAGGAGACTGAGTTCAGGGTCATACAGTTGATGTCAGAATTGTAACTAGAATCAGTTCTTGGATTGTCAAGAAAAGCAAATATCAATTGCCACATATTGTGTCTCTACCATACACATAAGCTCACTGATTTGGTGCTGGAAAGTAACCAATGACTCCCTGTAAAGAGAACATTCTTCTCTTTTGGAAACTGCTTCAGTGTTCTCTGCTTCCAAAACGCATGTGTGAACAGATGGAGAATTTAGGCATGTGCTTGAACTTTGGGTTCCTGTTTGTATTCAACAAAGCATGGCTCAGGGGGTGGCTAGGTGGTGCAGTAAATAGAACACCAGCCCTGGAGTCAGGAGAATCTGAGTTCAAATTTGGCCTCAGACACTTAACACTTACTACCTGTATGACCTTGGGCAAGTCACTTAACCCCAACTGCCCCTCCAAAAAGCCAAAAAAAAAAAATGCATAGCTCACAGTCATGCATATCCCATAACATTCCCCAAATCAATGTTTTGCAATATTTGTATTACAATAGTGAGGTGGTAGATGGGATATAGTACTGGACCTGAGAACAGTCAGAATTGAGTTTAAGTCCTACCTTAAATAGTTATTAATTGTGTGACCTTATGTAAGCCATTTAACTTCTATGACTCAGTTTCCACAACTGTAAAATGAGGAAAACAATAGCATTTACCTCCGTGGGTTGTTATGAGGAAGAAATAAGAAAATATTAGTAAAACACTTAACTCAAAGCCTAGACTATAGTAGGAGCTTAGTAAATATCTTTTTCTTTCATTTAATTCATTTGTTTTTTTTTACTTTTAAAAAATATTCTTGATTTCATTAAATGTTTCCTAATGGCATGTAAAATTTTAATCATTTTTAAAAATTTTGAGTTCCAAATTCTCCAACTTCTCCCCCTCCTTCAGAAGACAATTTGATATTGATAATATATGTAAAGTCATGCAAAACATATTTCTGTATTAGCCATGTTGCAGAAGAAAACACAGACAAAATAAAACTAGAAAAATAAACAAAGTTTTTTTAAAAAGTTTTTTTTAAAAAGTGTTCATTCTGCGTTAAGAATTTATCAGTTCTCTCACTCTGGAGGTAGATAGCACTTTTAAAATTTATTTTATTTTTAATTCATGGAATAAAACAATTATTTCCACAAAATAATGTAATTTTAAAAGATGATTGCACATGATTTTAAGCCATGCCCACAGTGGAATCATTTGACTGACTGCTTTAGACATAAATCAAGTAGTTGTTGAATGCTTGAGCCCCTATAGAGTTATTGTTCCCTGAGTATCGAATTGTTTGTGATCTTCACAATAGGTGTGAAAATATTTCTCCTAAGGGACCGAGTGCTCCCCCCATGATTTTTTTTGGCCAAATGTCATTTTTTTAAAACAAATGCTTTATTAACTTCTGGTTTACATCATTCATTTCCACCAGATTTTGAGTTACAATTTTCCCCCCATTTTTCCCTACCCACCACCCCGGAGTAGCAGTCCCACTAGATATCCCCTCATTCAATCTGTTCTCTCCCATATCTTCTCCCATGCCCCCTTCGACTTTGCCATTAGGGCAAGGTGAATCTCTGAGACCCAATGCCTGGACATCTTATGAAACATTTAATTTAATTTAATTTTTTTTAAATTAATTTATTAGTTTAGTTTCAGTTAACAAGATTCAATTCCATAGTCCCTTGATTTTCAAATTTCCTTTACTTCCCTCCGCCCTCCCCCCACGATAGCATATAGTCCAGTATAAGATCTGCAAATGCATTCATATTAGACATTATTCCAATTACAAAGGCATATTGTACTAGGTGGGATGAAAGATGGTAAGGAAGAAATAAAACCAAACAACGAAAAGGAAAAGATCATTTAGTTTGCTTCCATCAGGATTCAGGCTCAGTTCTTTCTAGTTATATCTCTGGATGGCGCTTTTCTCACTTTCTTGAGTCTTTTGGGGTAGACTTATATCATTGCTTTGCTGAAAAGAGTCCAGTCTGTCATAGTTGGTCATCATAGATATGGTATGTCTGTGATTGTATACAAATTTCTTCTGATTCTACTCTTCTCACTCAGCATCAGTTTGTATAAGTCTCTCCAGGTAATTGTGAAATCCATCACCTCCTCGTTTCTTATAGCACAATAATATTCCATTACATTCATATACCACAACTTGTTTAGCTATTCCCCAATTGATGGGCACCCCTTTAGTTTCCAATTCTTTGAAACCACAAAAAACGGCTTCTAAAAATATTTTTGTACATATGGGTCTTCCTCCCACTTCTATGATCTCTTTGGGATATAATCCTAGAAGTGGTATGGCTGGGTCAAAGGGTATGAAATTATTTATAATCCTTTGGGCATAATTCCAGATTGCTCTCCAGAATGCTTGGATAAGTTCACAACTCCACCAGCAATGTATTAGTGTTCCAATTTGTCCACATCCTCTCCAGCATTTGTCACTTTCTTGTTTTGTCATCTTAGCCAATCTGACTGGAGGGATGTGGTATCTCAGAGTTGTTTTGATTTGCATTTCTCTAATTAATAGTGATGTAGAGCATTTCTTCATATGCTTATAGATATCTTTAATTTCTTTCTCTGAAAACTGCCTGTTCATATCCTTTGACCATTTATCAATTGGGGAGTGACTTGTATTCATATAGATTTGGCTCAATTCTCTATAAATTTTAGAAATGAGTCCTTTATCAGAGACACAAGTTGTAAAAATTCTTTCCCAATTTCCCACCTCCCTCTTGATCTTGGTTACATTGGCTTTGTTTGTACAGAAGCTTTTCAATTTAATGTAATCAAAATTATCCATTTTGCATTTTATAATGCTCTCTAATTCTTGTTTGGTTCTAAAATCTTCCCCTCTCCACAGATCTGTCAGGTAAACTATTTCTTGCTTTCCCAAATTGCTTACAGTATCATCCTTTACACCTAGATCATGCACCCATTTAGACTTGATTTTGGTATATGGTGTTAGATAGTGATCTTTGCCCACTTTCTGCCATACTGTATTCCAATTTTCCCAGCAGTTTTTGTCAAACAGTGCATTCTTATCCCAAAACTGGGGTCTTTGGGTTTATCAAACAATACATTACTATATTCATTAACTTCTGGGTCTCCTGCGCCTAATCTATTCCATTGATCCACTACTCTACACCTCTGACAGTACCAAGCAGTTTTTATGACTGCTGCTGTATAATACAGATTAAGATCTGGCATAGCTAGTCCACCTTCCCTAGCATTTCTTTTCATTAATTCCCTTGATATTCTAGACCGTTTGTTTTTCCAAATAAATTTTGTTATTATTTGGTCTAACTCTACAAAGTAGTTTTTTGGTAGATTGATTGATATGGCACTAAATATATAGTTTAGTTTAGGTAAAATTGTCATTTTTATTATATTAGCTCGACCCAGCCACGAGCAATTGATATTTTTCCAATTATTTAGAAACATTTAATTTTTAAACTTCGATTTTCAGATCCATTCCCTTCTTCCCTTGTCACCCACTCCCTCAGAGAAGATAAGCAATTCAGTATGTGTTGTACATGTATAGCTATGCAAAACATTACCATAGTAGATATATTGTAAGAGACTGCTTATATTTCCCTCCCACCCATCTCACCTCCCACCTGGTCCATTCCCTACTTTGATCCTGTCCCTCTTTGATAGTGGGTACTTCCAACATCCCCTCCCCCCAGAATGCCCTCCCCTCCATCATCCCTCCTCTCATCCCCCTTTCCCCTACTCTCCTGCAGGGTGAGATATCCCAGTTAGTATGTATGTGATTCTCTCCTTGAGCCAACTTCAGTAAGAATATGGTTTTGCCTTTTTGCCTTTCTGTTCTTCCCCTCCCCTGTAACTACTTCCCCTTGCCTCTTCTACATGAGATAGTTTACCCTACCCTGTCTCTCCCCATATCCTCTTGCCACTTTCCTCTCTCACCTCTTAACTTCACCCCTTAAGAATCATCCCTTCCCATCAAATTCAACCTGTGCCCTCTATCCATGTATACCTGTAAACATATGCCCATTTACCCTTCTTCAATTATTTTCATAATGAGAAAGGTTCCATCAGACACAGTTATTGTCTTTCCATGTAGGAATGTAAATAGTTCAATTTTGATAAGTTCCTTTTGATTTCTTTTCCTTGATTACCTTCTCAGGCATCTTTTGCTTCTTACAACTGGATGTCAAATTTTCTATTCAACTCTGGTTTTTTCCTCAAAAGTGCTTGAAAGTCCTCTATTCACTGAATGACCATATTTTCCCCTGAAACAAGATACTCAGTTTTGCTGGGTAGGTGACCCTTGGCTTCAATCCCAGCTCTTTTGCCCTCTGGAATATCATATTCCATGCCCTTCTATCCATCACTGTAGAAGCTGCCAGGTCCTGGGTTATTCTGATTATGTTCCCACAATATTGAAATTGTTTCTTCCTGGCTGCTTGGAGTATTTTCTCCTTGATCTGGGAGTTCTGGAACCTGGCTATAATATTCCTAGGAGTTTTCTTTTTGGGATCTTTTTCAGGAGGTGATTGGTGCATTCTTTCAACCTTTATTTCCCCCACTGGGTCTAAAACATCAGGGCAATTTTCCTTGGGAATTTCTTTAAGGATGATTTCTAGGTTCTTTCTTTGATCATGGCTTTCAGGTAGTCCAATAATTTTAAAATTATCTCTCCTGGATCTATTTTCCAGGTTAGTGGATTTTCCCATGAGATATTTCACATTGCCTTCTATTCTATCATTTGTTTGGATCTGTTTAACAGCATCTTGATTTCTCATAAAGTCACTAGCTTCCATTTGCTCCAGTCTAACTCTGCAGGAATGAATCTCCTCAGTGAGCTTTTGAGATTCTTTTTCCCTCTGGCAAATTTGGCTTTCTAAGGCATTCTTCTCCTCATTGCCTTTCTGAGCCTCTTTTGCCATTTGAGTTAGTCTATTTTTTAAGGTGTTATTTTCCTCAGTCAGGCTGTTGACTGTCATTTCATACTTTTTTTGCATCTTTATCATTTCTCTTCCCAATTTTTCCCCCACTTCTCTTATCTGCTTCTTAAGGTCCTCTATGGCTTGTAGACAGCTTGTGTTTTCATTTGGGGCTTTTGGTGCAGGAGTTCTGACCTCATAGTCCTCCTCCATGCTTTGATCCTCTTTGCCCCCAAAATAGGAGACCAATGTTGAATTTTTCTGTATATTTTGTTTCTTTTGCCTAGGCTAATTACTTGATTTTTGGGCTTGCTGCCACAGTAAGACTCTGCCACCAGAAAGGAGAGCTTCCGCCCAAAAGTGGGGTCTTCACAACTTCTTCCAGTTGGGTGGTGTCTGCAAAGCCTCCACCTGCTCTGGTGAATTGGATGCCCACCCCAAACTTCCCCCCCAGACCACAATCCAGATCCAGGCAGTTTAAAGCAAGAGCAATTAACCCCCAGACTGATTGCTGAGTCTCCCTACAGTTCGCACACCAGGAGCTAGAGCCACCACTGATGTTGCAAAATGGCTTCTGTGCTGCGTTTCTTCAGTGGCTTTGCTTTTCGCTCCCAGGGGAGGAAGCCACTCGTTCCCCAAATACTGGTCCCAAAGTCCATAGGGCACTAACGTCTCACTTTGTCCTAGGCATATCTGTGCTGATAATTCTGGAATCGCCACAGCTGCTGGTGTTCTGGGGTCCCTCCAGCTGGCTGCTGGCCCAGCCTCCCTGGGGCTAAAACTGCTGCTCAAGGGGGCCTGGGATCAGCTCCCAGAGCATTGTGCTGTCTGTTTCCAGTGCCCTGTGCTGCCTGCTCTCAGAGCGCTGCGCTGGCCGATCCCTGCAGGGCTGCTGGGCTGTCCTCAGCAGGAGGTTAGCTTCTCTGTGTCATTCTGTGGGTGCTGGGGCTCCAGAAGTTGTTCAGAGTCCCCTTTTACATTATTTGGAAGTTATGTGGGACAGAGCACCTTGGAAGTGCTGTTTCTACTCCATCACCTTGGCTCTGCCCCTCTGTTTTTTTTTAATCAAAAATGTAAGCTGAAGAAGAAAACTCATTTCATTAGCTATAAACTTAATTAATTAATTAATTAATTTCTGTACTCCTTGATTCAACAAACATTTAGAAAGCCCTTTGTAAAAAAATATAGTTATTGGGGGCGGTGCCAAGATGGTGGAGTAGAAACAGCTCATCCAAGCCACTCTGCCCCCACATTCCCCCCAAACAATGTAAAAGAGGACTCTGAACAACTTCTGGAGCCCCAGCACCCACAGAACGACATAGAGAAGCTAAACTCCCGCTGAGGACAGCCCAGCAACCCTGCAGGAAGGACCAGCGCAGTGGTCTGGGACCTGGCAGCGTGCAGCGCGCAGAGCGCAGGAGCCGAGCCGAGCCCAGGTCCGCATGAGCCGAGGTTTTAGCCCCAGGGCGGCAGGGCCAGCAGCCAGCTGGAGGAACCCCAGAACACCAGGAGCTGTGGCGACTCCAGAATTATCAACATAGACTTGCCTAGGACAAAGTAAGAGGTTAGTGTCCTATGGACTTTGGGACTGGTATTAGGGAATGCGTCAGCTCCCTCCCCGGGGGGCTAGAAGCCACTGAGGACAAACACCATTTTGTAGTTTTCAGAGGCAGCTCCTGCTCCCAGCCTGCAAATTTGTAGGGAGATCCAGCGATCAGTCTTGGGGGGTAATCGCTCTTGCTTTAACCTCCCTGGATCTGGATTGTGATCTAGGGTGGAAATTGTGGGTGGGTTTACAGCTTGCCAGAAACGGAAGTTGCCCCCCACACGTTCGGGACGAAAATTCCTCTAGCTGGCCTTAAAGCCATAATGTGGCAACAAGCCCAAAAGTCAAGTAATTAAGTGGCAACATGCCAAGGCAAAGGAAACAGAAAAATGCAACCCTAGACTCCTATTTTGGGGCATAGAGTGGGAAAAGGACTGTGAGGTCAGAAGTCCTGCTCCAAAAGCCCCAGGGGAAAACATGAGCAGGTTGCAGTCCATAGAGGACCTTAAGAAGGACTTTAAAAATCAAATAAGAGAAGTGGAGGAAAAATTGGAAAGAGAAATGAGAAGGATGCAGGAAAAGTATGAAATGAGGGTCAACAGCCTGACTGAGGAAAACAAAACCTTAAAAAACAGACTAGCTCAAATGGCAAAGGAGGCCCAAAAGGGCAATGAGGAGAAGAATGCCTTAAAAAGTCGAATTTGCCAGATGGAAAAGAATCTCAAAAGTTCACTGAGGAGATTCATTCCTTCAGAGTTAGACTGGAGCAAATGGAAGCTAGTGACTTTATGAGAAATCAAGATGCTGTTAAGCAGATCCAAACAAACGAAAGATTAGAAGGCAATGTGAAATATCTCATGGGAAAAACCACAGACCTGGAGAATAGATCCAGGAGAGACAATTTAAAAATTATTGGACTACCTGAAAGCCATGATCAAGGAAAGAACCTAGAAATCACCCTTCAAGAAATTCTCGAGGAAAATTGCCCTGATGTTTTAGATCCAGAGGGCAAAATAGAGGTTGAAAGAATCCACCGATCACCTCCTGAAAAAGATCCCAAAAAGAAAACTCCCAGAAATATTATAGCCATGTTCCAGAATCCCCAGATCAAGGAGAAAATACTACAAGCGGCCAGGAAGAAACAATTTCAATATTGTGGAAACACAATCAGAATAGCCCAGGACCTGGCAGCTTCTACAGTGAGGGATTGAAGGGCATGGAATATGATATTCCAGAGGGCAAAAGAACTGGGAATGAACCCAAGGGTCACCTACCCAGCAAAACTGAGTATTTTCTTTCAGGGGAAAATATGGTCATTCAGTGGAATAGAGGACTTTCAAGCATTCTTGAGGAAAAAACCAGAATTGAATAGAAATTTGACATCCAGACACAAGAAGCAAGAGATGCCTGAGAAGGTAATCAGGGAAAAGAAATCAAAAGGAACTTATCAAAGTTGAACCATTTACATTCCTATATGGAAAAGCAATAACTGTGACTGATGATATCTTTCTCACTATGAAAATAATGGAAGAAGCGTGTGTGGTCATATGAATACATATGTGAATGTGTGTGTATATGGTTACAGTTATATATGGATAGAGGGCATAGGTTGAATTTGTTGGGAAGGGAGAATACTCAAGGGATGAAATTATGAGGTGAGAGAGGAAAGTGGCAAGAGGAGATGGGGAGAGACAGGGTAGGGTAAACTATCTCATGTAGAAGCAAGGGGAAGTGGTTGCAAGGGTGGGGGAGAATAGGAAGGCAAAAAAGGCAAAACCACATTCTCATTGAATTTGGTTCAGGGAGAGAATGACATACATACTAAATGGGATATCTCAACCTGCAGCAGAATAGGGGGAAGAGGGATGAGAGGAGGGATGATGGATGGGAGGGCATCCTTGGGGGGAGGGGAGGTTGGAAGTACCCACTATAGAAGAGGGACAGGATCATGTAGGGAATGGACCAGGTGGGGGGTGGGATGAGTGGGAGAGAATTATAAGCAGCCTTGTACAATATATCCACTATGATAATGTTTTGCATAGCTAGACATGTACAACATATACTGAATTACTTATCTCCCCAGAGGGAATGGGTGACAAGGGAGGAAGGAAATGGATCTGAAATTCGAGGTCGTAACATTAAATGTTTCAAATATATATAAATACTATTATTAATACTCTTTTGCTTGTAATAGGGAGATAAGATGTGCATGCATTGGGATGCAAAGACTCACCTTCCTCTAATGGAAAAGTCGATGGGGGTATGGGAGAAGGTATGGGAGAGAGCAGATTGGAGGAAGTGATATCTTGTGGGATTACTGTTCTGGGAGGTTGGGTAGAGGAATAATGGGGGGGAAATGAGTGTAACTCAAAATCTGGTGGAAATGAATGATGTAAAACAGAAGTTAATAAAGCATTTGTTTAAAAAAAATATAATTATTACCATGATAGTCTGGAGGTTGCTTAGTGTATCCGACTAGTGGGTTGAATTCAATCAAATCCTGTTATGTACTATACTTGCAATCATGTTCAATAATAGTAGCTGTCATGCTCCTAATGTTTTCTAAAAACAAAGAGTTCACTTTTATACAGTGCTTTAAAACTTACAAAGCCATTTCATCACAATACTCCAATGATGTCACTAATGCAAGTAAATCTTAATTTTTCAGGTGGGGAAACTGAGGTTGAGAAAAATTACATGGCCAGCCCATGTAACATAACAAGGAAGTAGAAGGACTAGAATTTAAACCAGGTCCTCTGATTCTAAGGTTGGAGCTCTTTTAATGATGCTGTTCACCAAAGAATGGAATTCCACAACTTTCTTTAGACATATATTTAACTCTTTACCAAGAAATTTCTCTTGGTGGCAGATGTTGATGTAATCGGAAGTTATCTTACATTTTGTGTTTTTTTATAGGGATGGGGTCATAAAGATATATTTCATACTAAGGAAACTTCCTCCTCTTGCTTTTCTACTTTATATGTCTTCATAGTGGTGGTTTATATATGTATGTGTATATATATATATATATATATATATACACACACACACATACATGCTCTACATAATTTATACATATTTGTGTGTAATTTTGTATATATAAAATTATATATAAATATTGGCTTAGTTCTATATATACTATATAAATGTGATTATATATAATTTATACATATTTATGTTGTTTATATATATAAATTATACATAATATGTTGGGATAGTTAAATATATAGGTTTAGTTTTATATATAATTTGTATATTATATATAATTATATATGACTTATTGGCATAGTTTTATCTGTATTATATATAGACATGGTTACACACAGACATAAATATATATTTATATGCTTGTGTGCATATGCTTATACATATATATGGGTGCATATATTTATGTATACATACATGTGGTCATGTGGTATGTGTATATGTGCATGTGTATGTATATATGTGTGCATATGTGTATTGTGAATATATGCATAAATATATGTATGTACACATATATACATACAAACATACATATAAATGACAACCATTGTGTAAACATATATACACATATACATACATACATACATACATACATATATGTTAAAGTAGGAAGTATACACACATATGTACCTTGTTGTTGTTGCTTAGTTGTTTTCAATTTTGTTTGACTCCATTTGGGGTTTTCTTGGCAGAGATATTGGAATGGTTTGCCATTTCCTTCTCCAGATCATTTTACAGATGAGGAACTAAAGTAAACCTGGTTAAGTGACTTGCCCAGGGTCACATAGCTACCAAGTATCTGAGGCCAGATTTGAGGTTAAGTCTTCTTGACTCCAGGCCCAGCATTCTATCCACCTAGCTTACCCTATACATACATATATGTATGTATAATAGAGAAAGAGAGATTTAATGATGATGATGATAGTGATTTCAGTGACTCTGTTTTTATTATTAATATGCTCAGAGGTTCAAATTCTATGATGGAGGGCAGGGCAAAGATTCTGTCTTCATCATTATATTTAGTTTTAGAGATATTTAGAGAAATATCTCATCTGCAGAAGATAAAGCACGGGTATAGGATGATCCAATGACAGCATCTAAACACTTGTATATAAAATTGAACATCTGAGGTGCCTAATCTAGTTATTATTATTTTATCCACTTCAATTCTGCCATTATATTGGTTTATGATTTTTGGTAAGTTGCCTAACCTCTTTTTGCCTCAATTTCCTCATCTACAAGATGAAGATAATACTGCATTGCCTGTCTCACAAAATTATGATGAATATCAATAATGTAAGGTACATAAAATTTTATGTAATTCAAAGCACTATATAATATCAGCTATCATTATATTATATATTCATTGACTCTACTTATTCTCCTGTCACATACTCTTTGACCCTTCATAATCTGCCTTCTCATCTCATCACTTTACTGAAGCTGCTTTCTCCAAAATGACCACTGGTCTCTTAATTGAAAAAATCTGATGATCTCTTTCTGACTCTTTTCATTCCTCATCCTCCTTAACCTCTCTGTAGAATTTGGCACTGTTGATAGCTCTCTTCTCCTGTTCACTCTCCCCACTTTGGGTTTTCCTGATAATGTTGTCTCCTGCTCCTTTGACTGAAGTCTCCTTTGATGGTTTGTTATCCAGAAGGTCATGGTACCTGCTTACCTGTTTGTAGGTATGGGTGTTAACTAGGGCTCTGTTGTAAGCCCCATATTCCCTCTCTTTCTGTTTCTCTCTGTCTCTGAGTCTCTCTCTGTGTCTCTCTCTGTGTCTCTCTCTGTCTCTGTCTCTCTCTCTGTCTCTGTCTGTCTTTCACCTGATCAACTCCTATGGATTTAAAATTATCTCTCTACCAATAACTCCTAGATCTTAATATCCAGTATATCTCTTTCCTGAATTTCAATCCTGCATCAGCTATTGCCATTATGCATTTCCGATTGGATATTCCAGAGACGTCTTGACCTCAACGTGTATAGAACTCTTAATGACCCCTCCCCAAGTACATCCCTCTTCCAAACTTCCTTATTTCTGTTAAAAGCACCACAAGTCTTCCAGTATACCAGGTTCATAACCTTGGCATTATTCTAGTCTTTCAGTTCTAATACTACATATCCTATTAGCTGTCAAATCTTGCTTGTTCTATGTCTGCAATATCTCCCATATCTGATGTCTTTTCTTTATTACCTTAGTCCAGGCCCTCATCAGCTCTCTAGAATACTGCTATAAACCCTTTGGGCTCCCTGACTCAAAATCTTTCCCCTCTTCAGTCCTTCCAAAACACTGATGCTGTAGTGATTGTCCTTAAGGACAGATCTGACCATGTGGTTCCCCTACTTAATGAACATTAGGACTCTTCCTATCACTTCTAGAATCAAATACAAACTGCTCTGCTTAGCTTTTAAAGCCTATCACACCCAGCCTAACCTATCTTTTCAGCCTTATCATACATAGTCCAACTGCCCTTGCCTTGGTTTGCCATCTCGTGACCCTCTATGCTTTTGTACTCATTACCCAGCATGCTTTGAATACACTCGCTCCTCACCTCTGCTTTTCATTTAAGATATAATTCAAGAATTATCTTCTGCCTGAAGCTTTTGCTGAGCATCTCCACCTTCTAGTGCCTTCACTCTCAAAATACCTTTTGTTTAACTCTTTTATCTGTATTTAGTCTCTTCATATTTATGCTATCAATGTCCTTCTTTCACCTGTTGGAATGTAAGCTGTTTTTAAGTAAGGATTGCTTCATTAATTTCACTTAATTTGTACCCCTGGCTCTGGGGCCCCTCCCCATGATGGGAGACAGTAGACAATGAACATCAAAGAACTCCTCCCAGATGGTCCATTGGAAGGAGGTGCCCAAGGAAATGATATCTTCATTTTTTACTCCTTTGCTCTGGAGTGCCTCTGCTGGATACGAGTACTCCCATGCCCCTACTGGGTACCCTTGTGCCCCTCCTGGGTACCCTCATGCCCCTGCTGGGTACTCTCACACCCCTGCTGGGTACCCTTGTACCCCTCCTGGGTACCCTCATGCCCCTGCTGGGTACTCTCACACCCCTGCTGGGTACCCTTGTGCCCTTCCTGGGTACCCTTATGCCCCTCCTGGGTACCCTCACGCCCCTGCTGTGTATCCTTGTGCTCCTCCTGGGTACTCTTCTCCTACCTTCAGCTTCTTTTTGTCTGTTGTCTCCCCCATTAAATTATGAGCTCCCTGAGGGCAGGGCCTGTCCTTTGCCTTTCTTTCTAACCTGGATGTTTAGCTCAGTCCCTGGAAATAGTAGGTACTTAATATATTTCTTGACTGACTGATTAATGGTTATCTTTATCTCCAGTCAATAAACAAGTATTCATTAAATATCAATAAGTGACGAGTGTTGTGCTAAACACTGGGGATATAATAAAAGACAAAAAGCTGTCTCTGCTCTGAAGTTCACAGACCAATAATGGAGACAACATGCCAAGGAGGTACATGTGGAGTAAATTTGAAATAAAAACGAAGTGAAGGCATTAAAATGAAAGGGGGAGGGTCAGGAAAGACGAAGATGAAATTTTAATTGGGCCTTGAAGGAAGCCAGGAAATATAGAGGGGACAGATGAGGAGGGAGAACCTTCCAGGCTTGGGAGATGGAGTTTCTTGTTCAAGGAACATCAAGGAGCCCCGGGACACTGGATAGCAGAATGCACAAGTGTAGGTGGCAGGGAGGAGGAGAATAGGGCATGAGAAGAATGGAGAAGGAGGAAGGGACTACGTTGTGAAGGGTCCTGAATGACAGGATGTTACATTGGATCCTGGTAATAAGAGGGGGCCGTCAAACTTTACTGAGTGGGGTAGCAGGGTTGATTCGGTCAGACTTAAGGAAGCTTAACATTGCTAAAGAAAGATCACTTTGACAGGTGAGTGGAAACTTGAAGAAACTTGAAGCCAGGAGATCAACCAGAAGGCTCCTGCTATAGTCCAGGTATAGATGGTGAGAGCCTGAGCCAGGGTGGTGGCAGCATTCAGAGAAGAGGAGTGTGTAAGAGATTTTACATAGGTACCAATAGCATGGTCGTGCCTGGTGTGCTGCATTTTTTAATATATGATGTTTCTTTTGTTTGTTCTCTATTTGTATTCTGGAATTTGAGTCTAAAATAAAATTTTGGAAGAAAAGGGGGGGGGGGGATCAGCTAAGTGGCGCAGTGAATAGAGCATTGGCCCTAGCGTCAAGAGGACCTGAGTTCAAATCTGGCCTCAGATACTTGACACTTACTATCTGTGTGACTTTGGGCAAGTTACTTAACCCTAATTGCCCCTCCAAAAAAAAATAAAAAATAAAAAAGTGATGTGTGACTAAAATATCATTAGACTGGTTCCATAAGTCATGCATGATAATCTGTCTCATTGCCCTATTGTTATCTTCTGTATAACTAAGATGATGATTACATAGTATCTAAGCTTCTGATTTTGTTGGCTTAGTGTAGATTCCCCAGTGACTATTATATCATTGTTGTTCAGTCCTTTTTCAGTTTTGTCTGACTATTCCTGATCCCATTTGGGGTTTTCTTAGCAAGGGGACTGGAGTAATTTGCCATTTTCTTCTCCAGCTCATTTTACAGATGAGGAAACTGAGGCAAACAGGATTAAGTGACTTGGCCATGGTGACACAGCTAGAAAGTGTCTGAGGGCAGATTTGAACTCAGGAAAACTAATTTTCCTGACTCTAGGCCCTGTACTCTATCCATTGTGCCACCTAGCTGCCTGCTAGTATATTAGCTGGTACATAGTGGCCATAGTAAAACTGTGTTGAATTTAATTGAATGAATTTTAGTCCTCAAGGATCTCTCTGTAGATTTTCCCTTTTCTGTGTGGGGCTGCTCGTTTGCGGGGGGTGGGGGTGGAGTTCCTGCTTCTAGACAGGGAATATTCCATACCTACTAGGTAAGATCTTAGGGGAAGAGATTAAGCATTTAGGGGAAGATAATAAACATTTATACAGCTCCTGCCTGGTGCTGGGCACATTTTTTCCAAATATTATCTCCTTTGAGCCTCAGAACAGCTATGCAGGGTAGGTGATATTATTATCTTCATTTTACAGGTGAGAAAACTGAAGCAGACAGGTTAAGTGACTTGCCCAGGGTCTGCGAGCTAGTAACTGAGGCTGGATTTAAACTCAGGTCTTCCTGATTGCTGACCCAATGTTCCATCCACTGCACAATAGCTACCTCTCTTAGGATTTTAGAGTTTAAATGACCCTAAAGTCATCTAGTCCTAAATGTTCATTTTACACATAAGGAATAAAGAGGTCTAGAGAGGTGAAATAACATTGAAATCATGCAAGTGTTATATAACAAAGCTGGGATTCAAACCCTGGGCATCTGACTCCAAATCCTATGTGGCCCTGATTATGTCACCCTGCCTTGGCCTGCAACCTGGCGGCACATTTGGTACATTTGATAGAAAATATACAATGTAAAACACGGACATGTTCCATTTCCTGACATTTCTTGTACACTCTTTAGAAGGGTGCTTCCATTGCCAAATGATTCATTGCAAACCTGCAATGAGCTGTGTGAAGGTCCCAAACACCCTGCAAGAACTTGGGGCAGGTGGCATGTGTTACTCAGGCTCTGTCTAATTCATCTTGTTCCTCCCAAGCAAATCTTGCCTAATTATGAAGAAAGGTTGAGTCCACCGGGACACTGGGAGTAGCAGTGAATGTGAATCCCTTCTTGGTTTCTTTTTGATGTACTTCTGTTTCAGGGGACTGTCTTTCACCTTCTCTTTTCTCTGAAACACCCATGTTATGTGCTTCCAACATTGTACTCCTGTGATGGCTGATGAGCTTGCAAACTCAAAAGCTAGCACCTGTGTGTTCATAAGCATGCTGTAAGGTTGTGGAGTTGCCACTGCTGAGCTAGCTACAGAGCATGCCAGATGCCAGCTGGATCCTTCAGGTGGTACTGAAAGCCAAAAGAGATGTGGAAAGAAAGGGTGGAGGGGATAGGGGTCAGACAGAGACAGACAGAGAGACACACAGAGACAGAGACAGAGACAGACAGAGAGATGGAGACAGAGACAGAGAGAGAGACAGAGAGACAGAGAGACAGAGAGACAGAGAGAGACAGAGACACACACAGACACACAGAGGGAGACAAAGACAGAGAGACAGAGAGACACACAGAGACAGAAAGTCAGACAGAGTCAGGGAGACACAGAGAGAGAGAGAGACAGAGACAGAGAGACAGAGAGACAGAGAGAGACAGAGACAGAGAGAGAGACAGAGAGAGGGAAAGAGAGAGAAACAGAGATAGAGAGGGAAAAAGACAGAGACAGAGAGATATAGAAAGACAGAGACAGAAGAGACAGAGACAGAAAGAGACATACATAAAGTGAGACACAAAGACTGACAGGAGGGATGTGGAACAGAGAAGAGACAAAGACAGAAAGAGACACAGAAGCAGACAGAAAGAGATAGCAAGACAGCAAGGAACAGAGAAACAGAGACAGCCATGGATGCAGACAGACAGATAGATACAGGGAGAAACAGACACAGAGACACACATAGAGAAAGAGAACAAAGGATTTGGAGCCAGAAAGACAAAGACACAGAGAGACACAGAGAGACAGACACAGAGAGGAAAGACAGACAGGTAGATATAGAGAGGAAGAAAGAAAAAGAGAAAGCTAGAGAGAACACTGGAATTAGGTGCTTGGAATTAGGAAGACTCCTTTTCCTGAATTCAAATTTGACACTAATTGTGTGACCCTGGGCAAGTCACTTAATGCTGTTTGACTTTGTTTCCTCATCTGTAAAGGGAGCTGGAAAGGAAATGGCAAACCACGCCAGCATCTTCACCAAGAAAACCCCAAATAGGACAACAAAGAGTTGAACATGATTGGAAAGACTGAACAACAAAAAGAGTAAAAGAAAGAAAAAAGTTCTATGCTTTTAGTATGTTTAACTCTTAAGAGTAACTACTTTTCTTATAGGAATCCCTTTGCTATGTTAATGGAATGCCTGAGAACTGAACATTCTGTGCATGTCTCTTCCTTCCAGGTTGCTGCTTTGGGGAGTTCTATAAAGGGTAGGACTACCTCTAGAAAGCAAGCATGGAAAATTCTCAGGATGCCAGATTACTAGGTTGAGTTTCCAGGGGTGACAAACTCCTGTTATGTGCCCCTTCTTCCTTCCCTTCCCCCCATCTTTATCCCTTTCTTTTTGAAAAATGCAAAAATGTGCAGCTTAGTCACTCCACAGGTCACCTAGCAAATACTTGACTGCCCTCTGGGTACTCTGACTCTACTTTAGGCTTTAAAGTGCATATGGCAATGGAATTGACTAGAAATCTTTCTTTTGACTCTTAAATTTCAAAGCTTCCATTGGCTTTATTTTTGCCCTAGCTTTAGGAATCCATTTTTTTAAATAAAGTTTTTTGTTGACAAAATAAGCACAAAATATTTTATATTTACTTTGTATTTTCAATTTTTATTTACTTTGTATTTTCAATAATATGGAATGACACTATGCATGTCTTAAGCTTTATTTTAGGGGAGACATGGGAAGCAGTGACAACTATGAAATGCTTTTTGAGCTGACATCTCAAGTACAAAAAGAAACATTTGGACATCTCTAAGAATCCTATAGAAACCTCACCAACATCTTAAATTTCCAAAATTGTAGCAATTTCATAGTTATGCCTTTCTTATTACATCTTGAGAAAGTATGGTGTTGCAGTATCTGTAGTCAGGACTGTGGTTGTGGTTTGTCCTTTGTTTCTTGAAAAGGACCATGACATCAGGGAGATGATGACATGACTTGCAGTTGGCTTTAGTTTGAGTGGGGGAGGGCTGTGCAAAGTCACCAGCCTCACTTTCTCCTCCAGAGCCATCAAGGTCCAGTGGCCAGATATTAATCAGGATGACTGGGGATGGCCCAGGATGCAGTTTTAGGTCCTCACTTTGAGTGAGGCAATGCCTATTCAGTGAATAGGCCTCTTAAAGAAATGAGTCAAGTTGCAGCTGGGTGGTACAGTGAATAGAACACGGGCCCTGGAGTCAGGAGGACCTGACTTCAAATTCAGACTCAGACACTTGACGCTTAACTAGCTGTGTGACCTTGGGCAAGTCACTTAACCCCAACTGTCTTGCCTTCCCCCTCTCACCCCCCAAAAAAGAAGTGAGTCAAGGGATGGCCCCTTTAGTAAAACAACAACAACAATAACAACAACAACAAAAAACTTGGAGGGGATGACCCTCAGGGTTGTTGGCCAAAAGAGAACCAATTACTATTTATAATCACTCTAAGCCAGGAGAGGACAAAAACTTGAGTTCAAATCCAGCCTCTTAACATTTACTGACTGTGTGACCTTAGGCAAGTCATATAACATCTAATTGCCTGTTTCCTCAACCATAAAATGGAGATTAATAGCACCTACCTCTCAGGCTAGTTGTAAGGATCAAATGAGGTGATAATTGTAAAGCACGTAGTAAGCACTATCTATATACGTTAGCTGTTATTGTAGTACTGACCTCTCACAGTTGTTATGAGTGTAATGGTAATGGGAATTTGAGGCTCTTCCCTGCCCCTAAATAAGCCTAAGGGAATCTGAAGACCTTCCCTGCTTTGAAAATAAACTCTGCCCCTAATAGGCTGAATGTAATCACGTGGAGCCTGTGGTGGGAAGAGTTTGCTGAAGGGTAGAGCAGAGCCCACAGGAAGCTGGGAGTCAGAGCTAGCTAGGTTTGGAGAAGAGCATGCTTCTGAGAGAGACAGACAGGCTTGTGAGTAAAAGTTGTTTTTTTGCCATCTGCTGTGACAGCCAACAGACACCAACAGTGTTAGTTTGTGGGAAGGCTAAAGGATTGTGTAGCTCTCTGTGCTGTTGTGGTTTCCTAACTTCTTTGTTACTATGATGAATTCGGTTTCCTGGTGTTGGGATTTGGTTTTCTGGAGTCTGGATAAGCGTTTTCCTTCTGTCTTGTATATGGAGAGTCTGTTATATATTTTAAAATTGGGTACCATGCAGGTATATTTATAATGATTATGGGCACTATGACTATTACATTGGTGCTACATGAGGCTCAAACGAGATAATGATAATAAAAATAGAAATAATAACAAGTATTTAAAGTTTGATATCTCATTTCATCCTCTCAACAACCCTATGCTATTATTATCATCATTTTTATACATGGGAAATTTGAGGTCAAAAGTTTAGTGACTGGCCCAAAGTCACACAGCTTGTAAGTATCTGATGCAGGAATTCAACTCAGGCCCTTCTGATTCAAAGGTTAACGCTCAAACCACTGAATCTAAGTATAAAATTTTGCAGATTCTAATTTTTTTATAAATTTCATGTAAATTTATATCAATGTCAGTTATTATTATCTCAACTCCGCCCCCCATGCACACACACACTTGATCAGCTCCAGGAAGTACAGAATTTGAAGAAAATTGAAAAAATGGTAGCAAGAAATGATTTTAACTCCAAGTATTGTAATTAGCTAGTAAGCATTTGTTAACTGCCTACTATATGCCAGGAAAGGGGCAGCTAGGTGGCACAATGGCTACAGCACTGGGCCTATAGTTAGGAAAATGCATCTTCCTCAGTTCAAATCCGGACTCAGACACTTACTAGCTGTGTAGCCCTGGGCAAGTCACTTAACCTTTGCCTCCCCTAGTTTTCTCATATGTAAAATGATCTGGAGAAGGAAATGGCAAACCACTCTAATATTTTGTCAAGAAATCCCCAAACGGAGTCACAGAGAGTTGGACATGACTGACATGATTCAACAACAGCAACAATAACAAAATCCATCCTGACACTTCCATTACTTTTGCAACTGCTCATGTTCAAGCTCTAATAATCTCCTTCAAAGATTCCTAGAGCACCAGACCTGGAGTCAGGAAGATCTGAGTTCAAATTTGACCTCACACACTTACTAGCTATGTGAACTTGAGCAAGTCACTTCACCTGGTTTGCCTCAGTTTCCCCATCTATAAAATGAGTTAGAGAAGGAAATGCCAAACCATTCCAGTATCTTTGTCAAGAAAACCCCTAATAGGGGCGGCTAGGTGATGCAGTGAGTAGAGTGTCGGCCCTGGAGTCAGAAGGACCTGAGTTCAGATCCGGCCTCAGACACTTAACGCACACACAAAGAAAAACCTAGCCATGTGACCTTGGGCAAGTTAACCCCAATTGCCCTCCAAAAAAAAGCAAAAACAAAACAAAACAAAAAAAAAATCCAAACCCCTAATGAACCCATGAAGAATCAATTAAACATGACTGAAAGTGACTAAACAACAAAAAACTAAACACAGTATTTATTAAATGCCTACTATATGCCAGGCATCGTGCTAAGTATTGAGAATGCAGGATTTATATTTATTTGTAATGTTTGTAATATTTACATATTAAGAATTTATATTTAAAATATACATTTTAAGGAGTTTATATTCTGTCACAATGAGACAGCATGTAATATACATTAGTACCTACAGAATAAATACGAGGTTATTTTTAGAAGAAGGAGCTGGTCGTTAGGGGCATCAGGAAAGGCTTGTTCAATTGGAAGATACCTGTGAATACCCAGGGATTGCTCTCAGACAACTCACCAAATAAGTTTAATTTTTACTGATGCAGAATAAACATTGTTCATGTAGTTATGGCCCTTATTGGTATTATTTGTCTACATATAGCTCAATCTCATAAGACAACTTGTAAATGCTGGTTATCACTGAACAACAAACTTTAGCCTCCATAAATTAAGGGCATTGGCCAAGTGGCACAAAACTCTTGCTGGTGTCAGCCTACAAAGTTGTGCAACTTTAATTTGTCCAAGCCCCAGCAACTTGGAAATGGCTTCAGGTAGAGCTATGATTTTTTCCTTATTATTTTTGTTGATCTGAACTTTTATGACATTAGGGGCTCTAATTCTTTAGTGCATTCTATGTAGCAGCCCCAGATTTAATATCAGACATTTTTTTTAAAACTTCCATTTCCTTCACTACAACTTTTAGTTGGAGAAAATTCTGTGGTTGGGATTTCCTATTCCTACTTCAGAAACAAAGCTAAGAAAGGATCCCCACTCCTTTTTCGTGAGCACACACACACACACACACACACACACACACACACACACACACACACACACACAAAACCCAGTCTCTCTTTGGTGGCATTAGCAGCCACGGCAGGTCCTGGTTTTTGTTGGGGGAAGAAAAGGAGGGATCGCAGCTGTAAGACAGCACAGACGTTGTGTGAAATGAGTTTCATGCACTGCTCAGCTACCAGTGGGGTGGCCAAGTATGATTCAGTCTGTGCTCAGTTGAAAAAAAAAAGGAAAAGCCTTCAAAAGCCAAGCCAACCATCACCTCTTACAAACTCTAAGTACCCCTTTTGACTGCCGTTGCTTTGCTGAAAATAACACATTTAGTCATTTGTCATAATTATAAGAGTCCCGATGACATGGAATGCGGGCCCGCCTTTTAATGCCGCCAGGACTGTTATAATCCAGCCAGCAGGGGCCTGCTGCTGTGAGCAAATCACAACTGCAGTGCCAGTTAAATTCCAACCAAAAGGTCATACGTGACCTTTGTGAGCAGTTCATCTCAAGTGATTGATCTGCTCGCAACAAAACTAATAATTACACAGCTCTTCATTTCCATTCGTCTTTGTAACATGAAATTTCTCCCAGTGTGAAGGAGCCCGGCCATGTAGGAGTAAATTGGTGAACCATAAACCTACTAAAACCCCACAGGTGCAACTCAAGTTGCCCTCCCCCTTTATTTTTTGCTCTCTGCAGGTATTTCCTGAAGACAACCAAACAATAACACATTGGTTTCCTTTTTTTCTTTTTCTTCTTTTTTTTTTGGTTTTGTTTTCCACTCTATTATCACTATCAGAATATCTTAATATTTTGAATTTTTTCTCCTGACTCCTCTGTCTCCTCATCTTCCTTTCACATACATGTTCAAATATTGTGTCTGCTTTCAGTCACTACTAACTCATTATACAAGATCTACAAATTATATAAAAATTAGAGCTTTCATTTGAATATTAGACATATCTAAAATCTCTGCCAACTTTTGTTTTCAACTGCTGCTTCTTGCTTTAAGTGTTAGAATTGAGGGTCCCTGATGTATCAGAAACAGAATAAAAATTACTTTCATCTGCCTTTCCTCTTCCTACCTTGATCCAAATGGAAAAGTTCTTACCCGTTGACAGACGTCACTCCTAATATGACTAAAGGATTGTTTACTTCATAGACTCAAGAGGAATTTCAACAGTTAGCAGGAAGGCTCAGAGAGGAAATATAGGTGCATAATGACTGATGTTTCAACTGCCATTTATTGAGGATGCTCTTTTTGAAAGCACAGTGCTTTTGTAGGCACAATGCATATCAGCATAACAGGCAGAATGATGAACTACTTTATAAAAGCCTCAGTTTACTCATTTTCAATGGTTTAAAAAGAAAGTTAAGTGATTATATAGACCACTCCCCATCCCACTATTTGTCTCCAACTCCAAGCTGTTACCTAAGCCTCTGGGATAGAGCTGGATTTTTTGTTTGCTTATTTTGTTTGTGGACATTGATGTCTACTGGCTTGGCTATTCTCACCCAGAGTTCTTTGGTGCCTAACTCAATTCAAGGTGATATTTTTCCTCCATGCTCTTCCCCATTTTCCCCTAAACTTCGACTTAATCTTTTTGCTTCAACAGAAAGAATAACTTAAAACATCTCCTTTCTTCTATAATAACAAAAGAAGAAAAATCATTATTTTCTGATGATGTAATTATCCTTATTCGTGAAGTATCATTTTGTTTTAAAAGTAGAACCATGGGGAGCCAAGATGGTGGAGTAGAAACAGCTCATCCAAGCCACTTTGCCCCCAGATTCCCCCCAAACTATGTAAAAGGGGACTCTGAACAACTTCTGGACCCAACACCCACAGTATGACACAGAGAAGCTAACCTCCCACTGAGGACAGCCCAGCAGCCCTGCAGGAAGGACCAGCGCAGCACTCTGGGAGCTGGCAGCACGCAGTGCGCAGAGCATGGGGAGCCGAACCAAGCAGAGCCCAGGTCCCCGTGAGCCGAGGTTTTAGCCCCAGGGTGACAGGGCCAGCAGTGGGCTGGAGAGACCCCAGAACACTAGCAGCTGTGGCAACTCCAGAATTATCAACATAGACATGCCTAGGACAAAGTAAGAGGTTAGTGACCTATGGACTTTGGGACCAGTATTTGGGGAATGCGTTGCCTTCCTCCCCTGGGGGCTAGAAGCCGCTGAGGAGACACACCATTTTGTAGCTTTCAGAGGAAGCTCCAGCTCCTGGCCTGCGAACTGTAGGGAGATCCAACAATCAGTCTTGGGAGGTAATCACTCTTGCTTTAACCTCCCTGGATCTGGATTGTGATCTAGGGTGGAAGTCGTGGGTGGGTTTACAGCTTGCCAGAAGCGGAAGTTGCCCCCCACACCTTCAGGACGAAAATTCCTCTATCTGGCCTTAAAGCCATAGTGTGGCAACAAGCCCAAAAGTCAAGTATTTAAGTGGCAACATGGCAAGGCAAAGGAAACAGAAAAATGCAACCCTAGACTCCTATTTTGTGGGCATAGAGCGGGAAAAGGACTGTGAGGTCAGAAGTCCTGCTCCAAAAGCCCCAGGGGAAAACATGAGCGGGTTGCAGGCCATAGAGGACCTTAAGAAGGACTTTAAAAATCAAATAAGACAAGTGGAGGAAAAATGGGAAAGAGAAATGAGAAGGATGCAGGAAAAGTATGAAATGAGGGTCAACAGCCTGACTGAGGAAAACAACACCTTAAAAAATAGACTAACTCAAATGGCAAAGGAGGCCCAAAAGGGCAATGAGGAGAAGAATGCCTTAAAACGTCGAATTTGTCAGATTGAAAAAGAATCTCAAAAGTTCACTGAGGAGATTCATCCCTTCAGAGTTAGACTGGAGCAAATGGAAGCTAATGACTTTATGAGAAAGCAAGATGCTATTAAGCAGATCTAAACAAATGAAAGATTAGAAGGCAATGTGAAATATCTCATGGGAAAAACCACTGCCCTGGAAAATCGATCCAGGAGAGACAATTTAAAAATTATTGGACTACCTGAAAGCCATGATCAAAGAAAAAACCTAGAAATCACCCTTCAAGAAATTCTCAAGGAAAATTGCCCTGATGTTTTAGATCCAGAGGGCAAAATAGAGGTTGAAAGAATCCACCGATCACCCCCTGAAAAAGATCCCGAAAAGAAAACTCCCAGGAATATTATAGCCAGGTTCCAGAATCCCCAGATCAAGGAGAAAATACTCCAAGCAGCCAGGAAGAAACAATTTCAATATTGTGGAAACACAATCAGAATAGCCCAGGACCTGGCAGCTTCTACAGTGAGGGATTGAAGGGCATGGAATATGATATTCCAGAGGGCAAAAGAACTGGGAATGAACCCAAGGGTCACCTACCCAGCAAAACTGAGTATTTGTTTCAGGGGAAAATATGGTCATTCAGTGGAATAGAGGACTTTCAAGCATTCTTGAGGAAAAAACCAGAATTGAATAGAAAATTAGACATCCAGACACAAGAAGGAAGAGATGCCTGAGAAGGTAATCAGGGAAAAGAAATCAAAAGGAACTTATCAAAGTTGAACTATTTACATTCCTATATGGAAAAGCAATAACTGCGACTGATGATATCTTTCTCACTATGAAAATAATGGAAGAAGGGGGTGTGGTCATATGAATACATATATGAATATGTGTGTATATGGTTACAGTTATATATGGATAGAGGGCATAGGTTGAATTTGTTAGGAAGGGAGAATACTCAAGGTATGAAATTATGAGGTGAGAGAGGAAAGTGGCAAGAGGAGATGGGGAAAGACAGGGTAGGGTTAACTATCTCATGTAGAAGAAGCAAGAGGAAGTGGTTGCAAAGGAGGGGGAGAATAGGAAGGCAAATAAGGCAAAACCACAAACTCATTGAATTTGGTTCAGGGAGAGAATGACATACATACTAAATGGGATATCTCAACCTGCAACAGAATAGGGGGAAGGGGATGAGAGGAGGGATGATGGATGGGAGGGCATCCTTGGGGTGAGGGGAGGTTGGAAGTACCCACTATAGAAGAGGGACAGGATCATGTAGGGAATGGACTAGGTGGGGGGTGGGATGAGTGGGAGGGAATTATAAGCAGCCTTGCACAATATATCTACTATGATAATGTTTTGCATAGCTAGACATGTACAACATATACTGAATTACTTATCTCCCCAGAGGGAATGGGTGAAAAGGGAGGAAGGAAATGGATCTGAAATTCGAGGTCTTAACATTAAATGTTTCAAATATATATAAATAATATTATTAATACTCTTTTGCTTGTAATTGGGAGATAAGATGTGCAGGCATTGGGACACAAAGATTCACCTTCCTCTAATGGAAAAGTCGAAGGGGTATGGGAGAAGGTATGGGAGAGAGCAGATTGGAGGAAGCGATATCTTGTGGGACTGCTATTCTGGGAGGTTGGGTAGGGGAATAACGGGGGGAAAATGATTGTAACTCAAAATCTGGTGGAAATGAATGATGTAAAACAGAAGTTAATAAAGCATTTGTTTAAAAAAAAAGTAGAACCATGATTTTATTGACTTGGTCACTCATGATAAGGAAACTCCCTCAACCAATGAAGATGTCATCCTGCAACTTGGAGTCTTAGAGAGTTGTCTAGGGGGATTGAGAGCTTAATAATAATGGTGATAACTAGTATTTACAATATGCGAAGCACTTTACAAATATTATCTCATAATAACTCTGACAGGTAGGTGCTACTATTAACTATATTTTACAGATAAGGAAACTGAGGTACACAGAGCTTAAGTGACTTGCCTAGGATCACACAGCTACTAAGTGTATGAAACTGGATTTGAACTTGATCTTCCCAACTCTGGACCCAGTCCACTATCCACTACACCACCTGGTTGCCTCTATTCTCTAAACTATGGAGACCACTGAAGCTTTTTGAGCATGTGTTTGAAATGGTAAGACAAGTGCCATAGGAAGATTATTTTGATGGTCATGTGGAAGATGGATTGGAAATATGAGAGCTCCAGGGTCACAACATCTTTGCCATTCTTGACTTCTTGCTTGCTCTCATCCCTTGGATCCTATAAATTGCCAAGACGTTTCATTTATACCTTCTTTACATCTCTATCCTCCTCATCCTGGTCTCCGCTTCTCTCCACTCTTATAGCCATCACTCTCTGGACCTCATCATCTCACATCTGACAATAGCTTACTGTTTGCCCTCCTTGCCAGGTTTCTCCCCACTTTAATCCACCCTCCACTCAGTTACTACAGTGATTTCCTAAATCACAGGTCTGACAATGTCAACCCCTTTCTCTCCCCCGCCCTCATAATAAACTACAGTAGATCCCTATCACTTTCAGGGTT
The DNA here is from genome assembly GCA_011680675.1 of Gymnobelideus leadbeateri. Lineage (NCBI taxonomy): Eukaryota > Metazoa > Chordata > Mammalia > Diprotodontia > Petauridae > Gymnobelideus > Gymnobelideus leadbeateri. The sequence goes on from WOXC01009612.1 coordinate 88,481, forward strand.
AAATAGAAATTCCTGTTTGGAATTTAAAGCCCTTCAGAATCTGAAACCTCCCCACTCTTTCATACATTAGTTGTGTAATGGGTAAGTCTTCTTACACATTACTCCTCACATACTCTAGAAGGTGCTGTGCCCTATGGACAAAGCAGAATTGAAGTAGCTCAAAAGAAACGAAAGATGCACAAATTTAGAGAACCCACACCAAAAGTTCCCATGGACAGTTTCTGCCCAACCTGTGGTAGAGCATTCTGAGCTGATATTGGTCTGATCAGCCACAGTCGAACACAATGAAACTCAACTCTAGCACAATGGTGTCATTGTGGTCCTCTTCGAGAACTAAGAACAACAGCATCTCTATGGTCTAGTGACAATGGCCTCCTTCCTGTTTCTCATACACCACATTCCCATCCAGTTCCCTTTTATTGTCCTTCCCTCATGCCATAAACTCTCTCCTTCCTCACCTCTGCCCCCTGACCTGACTCAGTTCTAGACTCAGAATAAAGCTTTAACACTACAAGGGATTCTTACTGGTCCCTCCTTGAATAAATGACCCTTATTCTGGTTTAATTCTTGCAAGTGGTCAAAAGCAGGTGGTTAATTCAGTGACGATGCATGGAAGCCATTGCTTTTCTCAACTGCTAAGTCTTTTTAACCACATGGTGGTTCCAGGGCTACAGAACAGACAGAAGAACAGTGTGTTTATGAAGGTGTAGGCAGAGCTCCTATCTTTATTTTCTGTACACCTAAAATGACTTAGGATAACGATAGTTGCTAAAGAGTAAGCATGCCCTATAAATTACTCAGGACCCAGTCACCTTTCTATTTATCTGGGACTGTTATTGTTATTGAGTTGTTTTAGTCATGTCTGACTCTCTGTGATACCATTTGAGGTTTTCTTCACAAAGATACTGGAGTGGCTTGCCATTTCCTTCTCTAGCTCATTTTACAGAGAAGGAAACTGAAGAAAACAGTTAAGTGACTTGTCCAGGGTCACCCAGTTAGTAAGTGTCTGGGGTTGGATTTGAACTCAGGTTCTCTTGACTTCAGGATCGGTGCTCTATCCACAGTGTCACCTAGTTGCCCCTCTTGGGTGATAAAATCACCCAAATACTAAAGGAAAGTTCCTAGGAAATCATGGAAATGCTTTGTTATCACTTGGTAAAAAGGTTCTTTGGGGGTAGAGAGCATACATTCCTGAAATCAGAGGAAGGAAAGACATTAGGATTTGTAGTCATTCTGTCATAATGTCTGTGGTCATTCTGCCTGGACAGGTGGTGAATATCACCTCACTTCTGGTCTTTAAGCAGAGGCTGGTCCACAATTTGTCTTATTGTTATAGGGAAGATTTGTTTTTGGTATAGGCTCTAATAGATGGCTGATGCCCCTTCTTTCTACTCTCAGATGCTATGATTATTTGATTCTGTCTGAATTGTAGACTGAAGTGATTGGAACATGAAAGGCAAAAGTTAGGGCAATCGATTTAGATCTCAAATGGAGCTCAGAGAACTTCTAGTTTGATCCCCTTATTTTACAGTTTAAGAAACTGAGGGTTAGGAAAGTCAAGTGACTATCCCAAGTCAGACAGAATCAGCACTCTTTCTGTTGTACCACATCTCCTCCCTTAAGAAGTACAAAGCTTTAAGGAGGGCATATGCAGAAGTTGCTGATACAAGGCAGAGAGAAATCCCTGGATTTGGTGCCCTGTTACTATGAGTTCTGCCAGAGGCAGATACAATATTTGAAAGACTAGGAAAGGGCCTCTTTAGCTTTACCCTGGCTATTTAAAAAAGTGGGTTCCCTAATGACAATTAGACAATGTCTATGGAAACATCTCCACGATGATAGCTGTGAGTAGACACCATCAGAAGCCATTTCACCTCAGAGTAGCAGAGAACTCAATGACAGATAATGTCATTGGACAAAAGGGAGCAGTGATCAGTCTCAGTAAGACTCTAAGAATGAGAGGAACCTTCATTTTGGGGTGTATTGTATATGTTGCTCAGTGTAGACTCTTATAATAATTGGAGTTGATATTCGTACGACTCTCTTATGGTATGAGAATAATTGCTTCTAGTATACTGGGCTGTCTGTCTAGTTGACAAATTTCCCTTACATTTCAAAGTGAGGGCTTCGATTGAGAGAAGTGCACCACCTTAAAAGAAAACCTTTATATGTGCCCTTCTGTGTCTTCCTGCTTCACTCTGGTCTTTGTATCTCAGTCCTTGACACAGTGTCTGGCATGTAGGAAGTACTTAATAGATGTTTGTTGACTGTCTGACTGGGTCATTTGTGCCATGAAGACTATTTATACAGGGAAATTCTTTTGGGAGGTTAGTATAGACTAGGTAAGCAGTCTGTGCCCAGGTAACCCATTTGGTAAGAGTGTGGTGCTGATAATGGAGTAACTCCAGGAATCCCATATGATAAATGGTAAGTGATTATTCTGAAAAATTGTATAAAAATTGTAGTTAGCAAATGATCAAAAGGTAAAAGTCTGCTTAATTTTTATTCCTTACAAATCTTCTACTGATATTATTTAAGGTGAAAGGGGGGAGGGCAATTTATTCCAGGGAAAACACCAATGATCTGACCTGGCTGGAAGTGAGTGTCTACTAACTCTTAAAATAGGATTCTTCACTGGCCATCTTCACTTGAAGCAGAGCATTTATAGCTAAAGATGAAGTGCTCCCTGAACTCATTGAATAATGCCTTGCTCTGCGGTGTTGCAACATTTAATCAGAGAGCCCCGCAATAGTAGGGAATGTTGCCCCATACGTGCTATCATACCTCAACAGAATGGGGTGAGTTAAGGACAGGGTGAGCTTTCGCCTCACTTTTTTAATCTCTTGCATTCTTCCCATTAAATCAGATCTCTGTGTTATATAAAAATAGGTGCTTTGTGGCTTATTATCAATGAAAGGGAAAAACAACAAAAACAACAACAAGGCATTCTCTCATAAAGGATACAATCCAGTAGTATTACACAGTAGTGCTGGCATACTGGACAAGGAACAGTGGGCCCCTGTATATCATATTGGTAGAGATACTGTGTCTCACACAGGTAATGGAAACATCGGAGTCACAGGATCTCAGGACGGTAGAAAAAACACCATCTATTGCAGTGATCCTCTGTTTTATTTCTCTGGCTTTGGATGTGTCTGTGCTTAAGTGATCAGAGCTCAATGAAAACCTATCCAATATTTAAAGAGTTGTGGAGAATACAATTCTGTAACTTCCCTTAATAATCTGTTTCAGTGTTTTAGCAAGCCTACTCAGTTGTCAGGAAATTCCCATTTTATCTAACCTAAATCCTTTGTCCTGCAGTTTAAGCCCATTTCTTTTCAATCTGTCCTCAGTGGAGATGGGGAACTGCTTGTCACTTTCTGCTATGTAAAATATTTTGTTAGACTGTATATTTAAAGACCTTCATTAAATATCACCCAGCCCTCTTGTTTCCATATACCTTAGTCTTACCTCTTAAGAATCCTCCAGCCCATTATCATGAATCTTCTCTCTGCATCTTTCTTTACAGTATTAACCTCAGCAATCAACATAGTACCCTAGTCAGTCAGTCAATAAACACTCATTAAGAACCTATTATATTAGGCACTGTGCTAAGTTCTGGGAATAATAATAATAATAATAAAAAGGTAAAAGATAGTTTCTGTCCTTGAGGAGTTTACAGTCTAATGGGTGGAAGCAATATGCAAATAATCATGTACAAACATACTATATACAGGATAGACAGGATACAATCAACAACCGAGGGAAGGCACTGTAAATTAAGGGGGATTGGGAAAGGCTTTGTGTAGGTGGGATTTTAGCTGAAACTTGAAGAAAACCAGTGAAGTCAGGAAGCAGAGATAAGAAGAAAAAGCATCCCAGGCATGAGAAGCAGCCTTTGAAAATTCCCAGAGTTGGGGAATGAGAGGCTCATTACAGAAGATTACAGATTATTATAGCATTTATGTGTCTACTTCTATTTACATGTATTAGAGATTCACTTAGAGCCCAGTCCTCATGGTATATACAGCATGCCCAACCTGAAGCAACACCCATACACAGGTATTCCACTTCCAGCCTTCTCACCACATGGTGAAGAGACACACTTTTGATTGGCTGCTGAGGTATAACTGGGATTGCATTAAAAAGATTCCTGGATGAACAGCTTGACCCTGTTCCTTGTCTGCCAGTAAGAAAGCAAGAAGAGTAGCTATGGACATCCTCCTGGTGGCAAAAGGGGCCTCAGGCCCTCTCTTCCAAAGCTGCCATGAAGCCGAGAGCACATGGACTTGCATTTGGTGAGGGAGCTGTGGTAGCAGTTGTTTTCAATTGCCATTTATCTATTTGCCTACTTGGGACTCTGATCTATGGCTCATCAGTAAGGGGCTCTATTCTTGCATCTTGGCTGACTTAAGCACCCTACTTTAGTGGAGGTTTTAGAATAGACATGGTGAACCTGTGGCCTCAAGGCCACATGTGACCCTCTAGGACCTCAGTGTTTGCCCTTTGATTGAATCCAAACTTCACAGAACAAATCCTCTTAATGAAAGAATTTGTTCTGTAAAACTTAGATTCCATCAAAAGGCCGCACCCAAGGACCTAGAAAGTCACATGTGACCTTGTCAGCAAGTTCCCCACCCCTGTAAGGAGCAATCCACCACATTAGAGAGTACATACAATGTGTGAATTCCAGGACTACAGTGAATTTCTGGATCTTCTCTTTTCTCTAGGTTTGCTTGACAGTACTATTCTCTCTTGGATCTTCTCCTGTCTGTCTGACCTCTCCTCAGTCTACTTTACTGGATCTTTATCTAGCCATGTGGTTTCTCAAGGGTCTATCTTGGGCCCCCTTCTCTTTTTTCTGTACTATTTGACTTGGTGATCTCATCATCCCCCATGGATTGGGCTGTCCCCTAGGCCCTACCTCCTTATCTATTTTCAAGATGCCCTGGCTTCCTTAGGGTCTCAGATAAAATTTCACCTTCTACAAGGAGCCTTTCCTAGTCCTCCTTAATCTTATTCCTTTCCCTCTTTTGATTATCTCCAATTTATCCTGTACATATGCTGTTTGTACATGGATATTTGCATGTTGCCTCCTCCTTAAACTCTGAGCTACTTGAGAACAGGGGCTATCTTGCCCTTCTTTTGGTCACCAGTGCTTAGTCCAGTGTCTGGCTTATACTGGGCACTCTAAATGATAGACTGATTTTCATGCTCTAAATCTATGAATTTACAATCTACATTGGTTTATTTCATTTGACTGCACAAAAGGTAGCTCCTCAGAATCCCAAAGAATAGCATCAAAAATTCATCAATAAGTAAAAATCCAACAAACCTCATCGAACACTCACCTGCTATGCATGAGGTACTTTTTGTCTCTTTCTGGAACTGGAGATAGGAAGACAAAAGTGAAATACACCCTGTCCTCAAGGAGCATTTGGTCTAGTCAGGGGAGAAAACACCTTTATTAAGGGTGGGCATAATATTGCTGAATCATTGTCAGTCCATCTACTCTCACTGTATATTATTGCTTCTATATATCTGTTCGTAGCCATCTTGAATGTGTGCCATTTGAAATCCCTCCCTTGGTTTCCTACTCCGGACTGGTGTTTATTAGGTTTCATCCTATTGGAATAATAGATCTTGATTGCAGAGGTCCTATTTTTAGCATATCCCTACAGAGCTCAGCACAAAGACAGGCCTTGTGTCTGAGCCACTGACCATTAATACTTTCCTCTCAGTGCAGTGCCAGAGGGGCGAATGAAGCATGTTGTCTGACTTAGATGCAGGGGCAGTGGGGTTATTGTTTGACTATAGTGAATGATGTGCTTTGAGATCTTTATATCTCAATGCTGTTATGCATGTGTGGCTATATGGCTTATTGAAATGAGGAGTTAGAAGCAACAGTAATAAAGACAAATTCAGAGTTGAGGTTTCAATCTCCAGATGGATCAGTTAGTTTCTTTGGTTACAGACTCGTGTGTGTGTGTGTGTGTGTGTGTGTGTGTGTGTGTGTGTGTGTGACCTACATCATGGGTTTGTTGTAAGGAGCAAAGATAATATGTGTAAAGTGTTTTGAAAGCCTCAAAACACTATATAAGTATTATATGATTATCACCATCATTAACACACTGAAAATTACTAGTGGGGAGTGAATACAGGGACTATATTATGTGTCAAGTTAATGCTTAATATTATTAGGAAAGAATTCATATGAAGACATAGGCTGACAGTATTCATCTCCTCTGGAAATTACCATTGACACTTGATATAACCAGGTGGTACAGTGGAGAGTGTTCTGGGCCTAGAGTCAGCATAGACCTAAATTCAAATCTGGCCTCAAGATATTTTAACTATGTGACCCTAGGTCAGTCATAACTTCTCTCTTACTCAGTTTTCTCCACTCTAAAATGGGGATAATAATAGTACTTTTATTCACAGGGTTTTTGTAAGGACCAAATGACAATATTTCTAAAGCACTTAGCACAGTGCCTGATATATAGTAGGAGCTTAATAAATGCTTATTTCTTTCATACCTTCCTTTTTTCTTTTATTGTCAATCAGGAGGACAAGAAATGAAATACCACAAGCAAGGGAGGATTTGACTAGAGTCTGAGGAGCAGATTCCCTAGCCAGTCACAATCTGCCAAATGTCTGTTTCAAGGTCACAGCCTTATTTGAGCATTTTATCATTCTCTGTCTCTTTCTCTTCTTTTCTCTTTCTTTCTTTCCCCTCTCCTTTCTTCTCTTCTTTTCTCCTTTTCTCCCCCCATCTCTATCACCTATTCCTCCTTCCTTCCCCCCTCCCCCAATCCTCTTCCAGAAAAATCATGGACTGGTCTGCATGCACAGAGAAAGGGGCAAAAATTAGAAGCAACTCTTCCAGCCTGTTGCCTAGACCCAGATTTGCCCTTTCATAGACTCGGAGTTTAGTACACGGCTAAACAGGAACTTCCTTCTCCAATGTCCCTGGTAATTGGCAATCTAGGCTCTGTTTGGAAATGTCCAACAAAGGGCCATAAAGGTCTCTCAGAGAAGGTGAATTTGGGGCTGGATTTTGAAGGAAGCAGTGGATTGAGAATGCCACTGGATTTAGAGGGGAAACTAGGGTACATTCTGGGCAAGAGACAAGGAATGTCAGAAGGAAAATCCATGCAGGTACAGTGAGGTGATTGACTTGGCTGGATCAGAAGGGCTGTTTTGGGGAGTAATGGGGGAGGGAATTTGAAAGGGAGGTGAAGGCTCACTGAGGAAGATCCCTGTGCTAAGCTGAGAAGTTTAGATTTGATATGGGTAGCTATTGTAGCTTTTTGAATAGACTAGTAATAGGATGAAGTGGTGTTTGAGAAAGATAATTCTGGCAGCTACATGTAGGATGGGTTCAGCTGGGGGCAGGCAAATCAGTTAAGAGGCTGTAACTGTAATCCAGGTGTGAGATGATAAAATCTGAACTAGGGTGGTGGCTGTGGAAATGGAAAGGAAGGGATGAGCCTGATATTGTGAATAGTGAAATGGATTTGAAAACCACAAGGAATTCCGCAGATGAATATTTTTGGTATTTTTCATTTAAATTTAAGCAGGAAGGGACTTTTATATCCCATAATGACAGTTTATATTTCTAAATCTTTTTTAGGGTTATGAAGCCCTTTCCTCCAAACCACTTTGAGAAGGTTGATAAGTGAAAGTATAATCATCCCCATTTTATGCAAGAGTAAATAGAGGCTCAGAGAGATAAATAGAGCTGAGATTCGAACCCTGAATCACAGAATGCCAGAATTTGAGTGCTGGAAGGGACCCCAGTAACCACAAAGTCAAACCTATACCCAAAGGAATTCCCATTGTAATATATCTGACAAAGTGTCAGCCTTTGCTTCAGACCTCCAAAAATGACACATGCTACTTCTCTGGGCAGGCCATTACACTCTGGACAGTTTTAATTGTTAGGAAGTTTTTCTTGAAATCCAGCCGAAATGTTCTTCTTTGCAGCTTCCACCCATTGTTCCTTGTTAAACCTTCTGGGTCCAAGCATAATAAATCTAATCCCTCTTCCACATGACAACCTTTCAAATAATTCAAGACAGCTATCATGTTTCCTCTGAGCCTTCCCAAGTCCTGTACTTTTCCCATTACACCACATGGCTTTGCTACAACATTTTTTCTTTTTCTTTTTTTTTTTTATGGGGGAGGAGTTATTGGTCTAGATCTGCAACCTTATCATTGTAAGGGAAGTCTGGGTGTGGAAATTCTATTTAACTAATGCAGAGCAACAACTTGTCTGAACCTAGTAGTTCTGAAAGAAAACAAAAATGCCTAGGGCAACTAACACCTTAGGAGACTTGCCTATGGTCTCAAAGTTAGCATATGTTAGAGGCAGAATGCAAACCCAGGTCTTTCTGACTCTGAGGCTGGCCTTATATTCAGAACTATGCCCAACTTAGTAGCATTAATTATACATTAATACTTCAAGAATATAGAATTTCATCATTATAGTAGGAACTCATTCCATCTATGTGGAATGCAGCTCCATGTATCTTAGTGGATATTTTCTCAACCATTACTTGAAGAAAATTGATCACTCTTTGGCCGGCTGGATGAATAGTCTCTTGGAATTTACCTAGGCCAGTTCTTCAAGAATGGGCATACAGTCCATGATCAAACCAATATTTGAACCTTTCCAACTTGGTAGGTCTGGCCAAAGCTTGTGTTTTTCTGGCTTAGGCCCATAGAACCAGTCTTCTATACCCCATGATGGAGAGTCAGAAGAGGGTTTCTGTGGAATTAGCTAGGATGCCATTTACTTACAGATTTTTTTTTTCGTTATTTTAGTCACTTAAATAAAATCTAGTTAAAGAATTCAGACAGTCTTTAGTGCTCCATCTCATCCTGGCATTGCCAGGTCTGAGGCTGAGGGAACAATGGTCATGCTCCTAGAGAGCTAGTCCAACCCTAGAAATCCTACCAGGACCACTCTTGTTCTCTATTCTTATCTCTTTCACCTTTATTTCGAAAAGGGTAAAAAAAACAGGGCAAAGATGATCTGAGGCTGCAGTGAATACTCCCTTTAATAGGACTACTTCTCCCTTCCATACTAAGTTCTTTTCTTTTATTAAGCCTTCAAAAGTGGAAAGTGCTCCAAAAAAACCTGTTGAACAAATGCCTGAATCATGACATAGTGGTTAGAGTAATGAACTTGGTATTAGGAAAACCTGGTTTGAAATCCTGACTCTGATACTTATTAGCTTGTGACCATGGGCAAATGACTTAACTTTCTTGAACCTCAGTTTTCTCATCCATAAAATGTAAATAATAACACCTGTCATACTTAATGTCATAGGGTTGTCATGAGGATAGGATGAGAATATGTACATTCAGTCGTTTTCTGTGTTTTTTTTTTTTGAGGGGGGAAGGCAGGACAATTGGGGTTGACTTGCCCAAGGTCACATAGCTAGTTAAGTGTCTGAGGTCAAATTTGAACTCAGGTCCTTCTGACTCCAAGGCTGGTGCTCTATTCACTGTGCCAACTAGCTGCCCTCAGTATGCTGAGTCTTTTATAAAATCTTAGAGAATTATCCACAATCACATAGCTAGTTTGAATCAGGAATAAGACTTGAATCCAGGGCTCTCTGATTACAAGATTAACTTTTTATCCACTCTTCCATGCTGCCTCTCTCCATAAGATTTAAGACATGAAAACTTTATGGTTCAGCAGTGAATGTGAACCTAATGTGAAGGAACCCAAACAGCTATTTAGACACATACTTAAATATATACTTACAGAAATATTCCTGATATCCAATGACCTGTGATTGGTCTTTGAGCAAGAAATCTTATGAGGCCAAAAATAAAAGAGGCAGTTGGTCATATCCCTCAGAATATATTCTTCTTTTTTTGGATGGGTGTCTTCAATTTCACTGCAAAAGAAGCATATTTTGGTGTCTTTAGTTACATAAAGTGGGCTTCTATTAGAATTAACTTCTACTACCAAATAAATGGTTGGTAGTTGATAAAAAGTCTCGTGAAGTTGAATATGTTGGTTCATTGTGAGCCTTCAATGACAGATGTGCTCACAGATTCTAAACACTGTGCCATATTTGTAACCTTAGAAAGAAATTAATGTGCTCTGTGTGCTGGAAGAGAAGAACTCAGCAGATTTTATTTTGTAATGGTTTTGAAAATCAGCAGAAGTCCAGGTCAACTTTTTCCCTCTTTTGAAGGGAAAATACCCCTGATGATTTTTAATGTGTACAAACAGCCAAGTTAGCAAGTAAGTCTGGTGACAGACACATGGAACACACCCTTCTGGATAACCCTCCGTGAAAATACAAGTTCACCTCTTCAGAGAAAGCTCATTAAAAACTAGCAGATCTCAGTGGTTTTATTGCAAACCAATCAACCTGAACCTGTAAAGGAGTTTGACCTCACCCAGATTCATGGGCCTTCTATTTTTGACTTTACCTGCTAGTGATAGGAATTGATTTCAAAGGCTCTAAAATTAGCTCTGTACATCAAAGAACTGTTATAACATGTCTCTGTAATGTTGCCATTTTTACAGGTTTGGCTCTTGTATGTGTGTGCGTGTTCTTTAATTGAAAAAGGGTAGCCCTCAAACACTAGTGTTGGTGACTGAGTGACCTCCTCCTCCAAAAAACTTCACTTGAGAATTAACTTTCTTAGAAGGGAGGCTGTTTCTCTAAGAGTCAGGTGGAGTCTGGATTGAAAGCCTCCGAAACGCAACAAGGTCACTTTCTTCAGCTGAGAGGGGATGTAATTTAAGTCACTGATTGACCCTACAACTAGATAATCTTTTTTTTTTTGGATATACATTAAGTCTTTTCATAACAAGATAGCAGACTATCTTTGTGACATTTCAAAACCTAGCAAAATAGACACGAAAAATCTGTCAATCTTAAATCAGAGAAAAGGAAGGGTATTAAAAAAAAAAACTTACATGCAAAGAAATTTGAATGTACCATTGACAATTGTTTGCTTTTCTAAGTCTTTGTAATGAACAATGATTGGCTTTGGTTGTACTTTTTTTAGGGTGGGGGGGCTGACTTTAATTTAGGGTATGCTGAATTCACATAATATGGGCTTATCAAATATCTTTCAAGTAGCACCAGATCATTGCTAAATGATTTGAATGTTTATGATTGATTAACTGAAATGATGAAAATTCAAAGTTCCCTAACTATTGTTCTAACTGTGGTTATATCTTCACAGATGAACAGAAATAGAGTAATTATTTGGTGAATGCTATTATTGAAGACAGCCAAACTGGATGATCAGGCCACAACTCTATAGTTTCCTCTTAATAAGAGGCTTATTTTTTCTATTTTCTTTTCAATCTTTCTTCCTTTCTTTCTCTCTTTCTTTCATTTTTTTTAAATTATGAAGTTAATTACTTCAATTTCTCTATTTTCCTCTAGTTGTGTGGAGACAAACTATAACTGTGTCTATACAAAGCCTAAACAACAGGTTGATCCTGTCAATTCAAACAATTGGGCAATAGAACATTCTTTAAAAAAAAATCTAACATATTACAAATATATACATATATGTGTATATATGTATATATAGCTAGTTTTTTGTTCAGTTTTTTTTTTTTGGTCTGAATTAATTGGTCCATATAGTTGGTTCTGTATAGACATTGCCTGAAAATTATTGGAAAGTCCTTACTTCTCGCAGAAATTTTGAGGTTCTCATTCTCAAATGCAGAGAAATAGTACTCTGTGTTACACAGGCAAGATTCCTCTCTGCCTTGTTTTCTGTCTTTAACACCTTTTAGCTTCTCTTCCTCATGCTGCCACCCTTTCTGCTTTTAGGCTTGAAGAAACTGTGAAGTGGTAAAAGGAGTTTGTGCTCATAAAGCTTTGATGACTTGACCATCTGGCTGGGAACCCTCATAAAGGAAGCCCTGCAGAGGTTAGTGAGGTCAGAGACTGCACAGGCCAGGGGCCAAAGAGGGTCCAGTCACTTCACAGACTGAAACCCAACTTCTATCTGATCAAAACCAAGCTGCAGTCATCAATTTCAGAGGACTTGTATCTGAATGGACTGTTGATAAACATCCCTTCTTTCTCCATTGCTCTGCCCTGTTCTCTTCCCCTCTTTCTCTTGCTTTCATAAATCTACGAAACCATAAAGAAAATCTCTCTGCCCATATTCTGTTGTAATAGCTTCCATCCTTCCCCAGTGCTCAGCTCATTAACAAGTGACCTGAAGGCAGAAAAAAAGAAGAAGAAAAAAACATTTGTATAATGGAGCCTTGCTGTTTAGAGACTATAAAAGTAAACAGGCCTTTTTTCCCTTTTTTTCAGGGAGGGGCATACAAAAAATGTTCTGGCGAACATGTAGAATTATCTAATTTAGAAGAGGAATGGGTAGGTGTTCTTGTACTTTGGCTCTAGTCTTTCTCTGAATACTATATAGTATTTATATATCAACTTGTATATTTATGAAGATACAGTTTCTTGGCATCCATAGTCTTATACAAATACACAGATTTCTATAAATAGGTTGAAACCATTTTTAAAGGTCCTTAAATATAAGGTTGATGATTTCTCTGTCAGCAGATTAGTGTCCAGCATCAGGTTTATGAATTGCAGGCTTCATTAGTCTTAAAGTGGTAACAAAGGAAGATGCGTCCTAAAAAGTGTCATCCTTCATCTGAGAGGGCAGTGGCTGACACATTAGGAATCTATATGCTCAATTAACCACTGGCAGGCTCATTTTTTCTGTTTCTCTCCTGTTCCCTCTCTCCCTATCTCTCTCCTTGCCTCTTTCCCCCATCCCCTTCTTTTCCCATTCCTGTTCACTCTCATTATTTCTTCTTCTATATTTCATTTTCTCCACATACCTTCTCTCCATCTTTTCCTTCTTGTGGTTTTTTTTTACTTTTCCCTTCTCCCTGGTCTCTCCACTGTTTTCTCCCATCTGTCTTATTTTCCCCCCTTCCTAATATTTTTCCTTTCTCCCTTTACCTTTTTTTCTTGTTTCTCTATCCTTGTCATATCCCTCCCTTTATTTTCACTCCCTCCTTCCTTCCTTTTTGCCCCCACTTGATTTCCTCTCCTCCAGCTCTCCATCCCTAGCTCACACCATATTGATACCTCTTCCTGACTGCTAACACTCAATTAGAAGCTGTCTTAGGAGATAAGATTTTCAATAACAGCTCTTGTGCAGTTATTGTAACATCCCATTATTTCGTGCTGAACAGCCAAACTATTAATTAAATATAATTTTGTTTAAAATCACCCACTCCTCTCCCAAATGAAAAAGGATGACAACACAAACATTCAAAATTAAATCTAATCATAAAAAAGTATTGATGATAAAATGTTGTATATTTTTCTGGCCAGTATTTTGGGTCAAAAGTTATTCTTCAGTACAGAAAAACAAATATTAAATTAGTCTGTGAAGAGAATTTACTGAAGATAGACATTCTTCCTAGCAGTCTTTTCCATTCAAAGTATTCAATAATGTGTATATGTGTATGTAATGATAATTCTAGTTCTTTATTGTCTTACAGTGGGCATCTGGGTGGTGCAGTGGATAGAGTACTGGGTTTGGAGTCAGTAAAACCCCTCTTCCTGAATTCAAATCTCACCTCAGACACTTATCAGCTATGTGACCCTGGGCAAATTACTTAACACTGTTTGCCTTAGTTTCTTCATCTGTAAAATGAGCTAAAGAAGAAAATGGCAAACTACTCCAGTATCTTTGCCAAGAAAACCCCAAATGGGGTCATAAAGAGTTGGGCATGTCTGAAAATTACTGGACAACAGCAATAAATGTCTCACGAGACTACAAGTTGTGGCCAAGGATAGGAAAGGTAAAAAATGGTCAAACTTAAGAAAACTATAAAGCCAATATTTTGAACAATAGCCTCTCAATTTAGTGATCCAGTGTGGTACAATGGAAAGAGCTGGTTTGGGGGTTATATTGTATTCTGATCCCACATTTGATACTTCTTGTATGTGTTACCTTGGGCAAGTCACTAGACTCTTTTTAGTTCACCTTCCCCTTCTGTAAAATGACTGAGATAGGCTTGTATAAGTCACAACCTCTCTGAGCCTCAGTTAACTCATCTAAAAAAATGATAGGGTGAGACATAGTGGTCTACAAAGTTCCAATACAATAAATAATTATAACCATGCACATGACTCACTTCGTTATAGCTCTGGTGAACTGGGTCCATGTATTATTTCATTATAATTGGCTGATTTGATTTTTGGTAGAGCAGACTAATGGCTGATGGAAGGAGGTCTAATAGTTATCCTTGCTCAGCAGGAATTTAAAGGAATCTAAAAGGAAGGAAAAATAATGGGAGGGGAGAGGAAAAAGGGAAATGAAGGAAGTGTTGTTTCAGAATGTAAAATAACATTTATGGGCTTTTACAAAATATTTATTTAAAACTTTAAGAACAAGGAATAAGCTCCCTTATAAATTGTTTCTTCCTCAATGCTAGGAAGGTATATATGCCTACTATTTTTAGTCACTTTTTTATTCCCATAGTGATACATTGCTATAGTATACTGGGATAAGGGCTAGGTATAAGAAAAAATTAGTCAGTAGGCAAAGTCCATTTGTACCCCTTCCTCATTTCCCATTATTGTGTGAGGGAGCAATAATTTTTCGTGTATAGAGCATTGAATGTGGGACTGTAACACTTGGTTTGAATCTCTGCTCTGCTACATGCTACAAACAACCTTGGGAAAATCACTTACCCTCTTAGGTCTTTGTTTCCTTTGGTCTTAAAATATGGGTATTGGCTCAAGTTCCTTCTAGTTTTAGAACACTTCTGCTTTATTTCAGCACCAATGTTTCCATGCTCTATGGAGGAAAGGATCAGCTAAAGTGATTGATAACTAGAATGTCACCAGTGTCCATTGCCTGCTTGGACTATTTGCATTTCAAAACAGAACTGAAGGAAAGTACAGGGATTAATTTATAGACAAGAAGATTACATGGTGGGATTTCAAAAGTGTTGATTAGGTGGGACAAGATGCATAAGATAGATAGGAAAAGCATGACTGAGAACATTCAGGTGAGGATCAAAGGCAGGGGATAGTAATAGAAATAATGTTGTGAGACTACATAGACCAATGCTTAAAACAGTGCCTGGCATATAGTAGACACTATTAAAATGGAGGGAAAGGATCAACTCTTGATACTGTTGTAGTTTGTCCTTTGTTCTCAAAGAGGACCATGACATCAGGAAGATGATGCCATGACTTCCAAGTGAATTGGATTTAAGTGACAGAGGGTTGTGCAAAATCACCAGCCTTACCTTCTCCTCTGTAGCCATCCGGGTCCAATGGCCAGATATAGATGAGGATGACTGGAGATGGCCCAGTTCCTGATACTGATAACTTAATTGTCACAGAAATAACATAGAGTAATAATGGGAGGATATTGAGACATCTAGCTAAAGAGATAGGAAACTATAATCTAGAGCTGGAAGGGATACCCAAGGCCATCTAATCAGATTCCCTCATTTTATTAAAAAAGGAAGTGAGGCCCAGAGACCTTAAATGACTTGCTAAAGCCACCTGATTAGTGTGAGATGGGACTTAAGCCTAGATCCTTTGACTTCAGAACCATTCTTCTTTCTTTCTGTACCATACTACTTCCCTAGAATTGTCTTATTCTATCCTGAAACAAGTCCTCCTACTCTTCAGATTGTTTAGGTACTCAGTGCCCTGAAGGTCTCTCCTTTTGCCTTCCTATCAAAGAAACACAATATTCTATTGGTTTGTCCCCCTGCCTCAAGCCTCTCCCCATTCTAGTCCATTCTTTACTGAGCAGTCAAATTGATCTTCTTAAAGATCAAATCTAACTATATTGTCTCTTATACCCATTCAATCAACTTCAGTGGCGTCCTATTGCTTCCAGGATCAAATACAAAATCCTCAGTTTGTCTTAAAAGTCTTCATAACTTGTCCCCTTTCTACATTTCCAGCCTGCTTATATCTGCCTCTCCCCCTCCAACTTCTCCCCTGTCCCTAGTCCCATATCCTACAAACCAGTAATATTGACCTTCTTGCTGTTCTTTACACCAGATCTCTATCTCCCACCTCTGTGGATTTTCATTGACTGCCCCCCATGCCAGAGACTTCTCCTTCCTCAGTCTCTGCCTCCTAGCTTCTTTGGCTTCCTTCAAGACTCGGTTTAACTCTCATTTTTTACAAGAACATCCTTCTTAATCTTAGTTCCTTCTGAGATTATTTCCAAATTACTTCCAATTGGTTAGATAGATAGATATTATCACATATATTCTGTTTGTACATGGTTGTTTGCATCTTGTCTTCCCTAGTAAACTGTGAATTCCTTTAATAGCATGTGTATATACACACAAACATATATATATATATATATATATGTGTATACATACATATATATGTATGTATATGTGTCTGTGTTTGCCTTTCTTTATATTCCTAGTGCTTAGAGTGTTGCCTGGCACATAGTATGTATGTATATATGTGTATATGTATATGTGAGTGTGTGTTATATAGTATATGATATGTGTGTATATATATGTACATACATTTATATACACATCTATATTTATATGGTGGTATTTCAGGAAGTGTCTTTATATTATTTATTAATAAATGCTTGTTGACTGACTAGACATGGTAATGATCAATTGCAATAGAAAGCTTTGCCCTTTTCAAGAAGGTACTCACGTCTTATCCAGTGTCAACATGTCTATAGCTTAAAGTGTGAAACTGTGAGAGCTATGAGGAAGTTAGAAATTCTCTTCTTGCAAGAAAGATAAGAAGGAGGGAGGGAGGGAAGGAGAGAGAGAGAGAGAGAGAGAGAGAGAGAGAGAGAGAGAGAGAGAGAGAGTCTCAGCCTTCAATTATTCAACATTAAAGTGATTAAGTTAATATCTTGGAAATTCAGTCAGCAGCCTCCCTGATATGGGGAAGATTTAAATTGTGAAGCATGGATTGATGGGAAGGAAATCTCTTTTCTCTTCTTCCTGACTCCAAATATATATCTTATACAAACAGTCCTAGGTCCCACTATAACTTAATATCTAGGTAAAAGATGAAAAATGAATGTGTCTCAGGAATGTTTTTCTGTCCTTCCCCACCATTTCCTTAGCAGATCTACATTTATATATCTTAGGACTTTGTAGTGACAGCTCATAACCTAAGCAAAATGATACCATTGGCAGGTTGCTGAGCCGAAGAAACTTGAAGTATTTAAGTCTCATCTAAGTATGAACATCAAGGCTTTGCATTACAAAAGGTGCTGATGAGACAGTTCACAGATACCTCATTCTTCCTTTCCAACCCCTAAACCAATAAACTAGTAATGATCAGTCATTGTGCCAGTGAAGCAAATAATTGGGGATTCTTCATTCTATAGATTGAATATTTGTATAATGATCATCATTCTTTAGTTTACCGTAGCAAAGAATCATGACTAGAACCAGGAAAATCTTGGACAATAGAAACTTACCAGTTATCCAAAATTTTTTTGCAGACATTTAAAAACATCAACCCTTTCCTTCATAGAGATCATAGATTTAGAGCTGAAAGAGACTCCTGAGTGACTAAAAACTAAGGAAACTAATTGGTTAGAAGGTCATCTCCACTCTGATTAGCTGTTCACTATTTAATAATTAATAAATATTTCAAAAATAATTAGTAGAAAATAGGGGGATGTAGAGATGCAAAGCATCAGTGATGTCAAACTTATACCTTATCTCGAAATGTAGGATGCTAAACTGTACATAAGGATTCCTGTGGGCCACATATTGACTTCAGCACTTATTAACATTAAATGTTTTCTGTTGTATTTCTATTTATTTTGTTAAATTTTTCTCAATTAATTTTTAATCTGGTTCAACAAGCTCAGGCTTGACACCTCTGGTTTAGACAACCTATACATTGGATAATTAAGAGTTGGCTAGCTGTCTTTTTATTTTTTCAAATTATATAAAAGTCTTACCATAATATCACTTAAGCAATAAATATATATTTTTCCTTTTTTTCTTTTTTTTAGAGGGTAATTGGTGTTAAGTGACTTGCCCAAGGTCACATGGCTAGCTTTTGTGTTAAGCATCTGAGGCCGAATTTGAACTCGGGTCCTCCTGATTCCAGGGCCAGTGCTCTACTTACTGTGCCACCTAGCTACCCCAAGCAATAAATATATTAAACAATTTGGGAATGAAAGTGATACCCTGGATTAGGTATTTCTACTCAAACACTGACTAGTCATATGATCTCTTTATATGTTTAACTTTCTTTTTAAGTTACTTTGCCATCAGTCTTAATTCAGCAATACGGGGATGGGAAATCAAAAACAGTAAAATTCATGCAATTGGCCCAAACTAAGAAAAACTCTTCATCCATTGCAATTTTGCTGCCCAGAAGTCTCTTCTGGAATTAACTTCCGTGAGGTCAAGACCCAAATCAGAGATCAGATTTTCCTCTTGCTTCATCTACACTGAAGAACAAACTGCTCCCAGTATTCCCTGGCAGGACTAATCCATGGTTAGCTTTGATTTACAACGAGGCTCTAACTGGTGCAAGATAAACTAATTTCCATGTCACTGTCACCCATGGGATATTGATTGACTACAAGCCGAATTCATGCTGCAAATTAGTCATTTATTATGAAAAATGTCCCCGCTGATTGGTGGAAGCATTTAAGGAACATCTATCCAATTTCAGCAAATAGTATTTATTGGCCTGAGTCCAATGAGATGCAAACTCCCTTTTAATATTTGACTTTGCTGCCAAAAGATTTAACAACTTGTGACCCTGGCACTTGTCAGATAAAAGGTGTGAAAGTGATATTTTGCAGTACATGGTTTTTGAAGTTCAAGTTGATTTATGTCACAGAGAAGAGGCAGATTACTTACTTTATGTGCTTTTGACATTTATCTGCTTCTGGTTGTCCAAGTTAAGCTATAATTTCCTCTGAGATGTGTGGCATAGAACAGGTGTCTTCCAACTTCAAACATTCTATTCTCACGGCTAAAATCAACAGGCAGCAATCACATGAAACACTGAGATGCCTGCACAGAGTATTGATGACATGGGCATATATATGTCCACATATATTTGCCCACCTGAATGGAAAGGGAGCCCCCAGGGAAAGAGAACCATACAGACGGGAAGAACCTTGGAGCTTCAGTCTAATGTGCCATTAATCATGTCAGTCATTCACAATGCAAAGATTTACATAATGTACAGACACAGTTAATCAGGACTGAAATATAGTTAATTGTGCACAGGACCACTTGCTGTGGTAGACAGGGTTCATGATTTGACTAGAGTCTGGACTAGATGTACCTTGAGGTCCTTTCTAATATTCTATAAGTGCATAATTGTGGTAGGAAGGGGAAAAAAATTCAGCCCCACTTGATAATGATACTTTTTAGAGAGAGAAAAACATAAGAAAAATTAGCTAAAGAACATATACTTAGAGATAATTTTGGCTTTATTCATTGGAAATTGTGAAATCTACCTTCCCTACTTCCTCCCTACCCACAAAGGCTGATAGCATCATAAGGTAATTCTACAAGGTAAAGAATGTGTAATGTTATCTCTATCCCAGAGGACAGATGGATGTCACTCAAAGTTGGTCAGTGGTCAGAACAAGTAGCTAGAGATCTAGGTATAACAATATATGAGTCTGTGCACCCAAAGCCCTCAAAAAAAGCCAAGGTCTGATGGACTCATAAAACTAGGAACTCAAAGTTAATCTAATGATATCTACAATTTTGATTCCATAACTCTTATTTTTGCCTTGTTTGCTATTCTTCCTTCTTCCAAACTCAATTCAGTTCAACAAATTTTTAGAAAGTACTCTTTACCAGACACAGTGTTAGATGCTAGGGATGCAGACACCCCCCACCCCACACCTCACTGATAACAAGAAACAACAGAATTTACATTCTTCTGGTCAAATGCAACTTGACAATTAAGCAAGAGCCAGGTTGGGAATATTGGAGCATTAGCATCCTGATTGGGGCTGGAGGGAAGATAAGGAAAAGCTTTGCATAAAAGGTACCACCAGTGCTGAATCTTGAAAGAAGCTAGAGATTTAAACAGGTAGAGGTGAAAAACTTGAGGTATACGGAAGTGTGTCAGTTTGACTGGATAGAATGTATGAAAGAGGTTTAATAGAACATAAATCTCAGGTAGATGAGAGTCATATTGCAGAGGATTGGAAAGTCAGTTAAATTGTCAGTGGTCTGGGCCATCTTCTAGATCTATACTTTGCAGAGAAGGTGCCAAAGGACACTGGGAGAGGATGTTTCCATAGGGCCAGTATCTATCCTTACTCCTTTAAGTTCTGCTTCTACCTCCCATCCATATGCACACAGTGATCTCACTGTTTTCTCAACTAAACTTTGGCCATTTACCTTGACTGTACCTTGTTTAGTCCATTCTCACTCTACCCCCAGCCCCATTAGCAATTAGACCTTCCTTACACTTGATCCTGACTTGCTTTGCTCCTGTTCAGCCTGGTTCTGAAGCTCATTTGCTAAAGCTTCCCTTACCGCCACTTCATCCTCATAGATTATACTTCTCAGTGTCTGTCTGGCAGGGACTTGTGCCATCTTGCCTCTTGTCTTCTGGGACTATACTTTTTAACTCTCTCAGTTAACAGGGACTTCTGGCTGGCTGCCTGCTTGGCTTCCATGTCACTGGCTCATTCTTTTTCCTTTTAGTTCTCAGATCTGATGGATGGCCCAATGGTCAAAGCAAATCACATCCCACTCCTGACATTGTTTCAACAGTACCTCCTATTACTCAATATTGTTGCCAACCACAGTGACTCAACAGCTCCTGAGTCCTAGAAAATCCTCTAAATACAAAAATATGTTTGTATCGCAAAAAGAGATAAGATTTCCCTCGTATCAATTATTGCACAATTAATTTAGTTCTTGGTATTTTTATCCTTTCAGGTTTCATCTATTCCTTTCTAGAGCCTGGGACTATGGGAATTTGTAGAAATGAGCATTGAATGAGGGTTCACATTGAAGAGGTAGTCTTCATGGCCCACGTTGGAACATAAGTATTGTTTGTTTAAAAGAACGTCAGTGATCTGCACTTGTGTAGTGATCAATGCATCACATTCAGGGACTCTCTCTTGTTGATGACATTCTGGATCAATTGAAGTGGCCACCATTTTCACTGGATTGGAAAGTTCCACAGAGCACAAGAAGTCCATTTTATAACCTGTAAAGAGGAGAATGGAGGTTGAATTTTCTGACTCAGTCATTTGGCAGCATAAATAGTAGGATCATAGTATCAAAGATTTAAAATAGGAAGTGACTCCAGAGGCTCTCAAGTCCAACACCTTCATTTTACAGATGAGGAAACTAAGGCATTAAGAAATTAAATTACTTGTCTAGGGTGACACACTTAGTATCTAAGATAGTATCTGAACCCAAACCCTCCTGACTCTAAATTCAGTGTCCTACCCACTATATATATATATATATATATATATATATACACACACATATATATATATATATCATGCTAATTCCCAATATGCTTCTTGGATTCTATAATGCTATTGCAGATTCCAATGCTTCATGAACTTTGTGTTATAGGACCTATGAAATTATTATGTAGTAATCTAGTTTCAGGACTCAAAAGAACCTGAGCATGTCCAATTAATTGGTCTATATTGTCTCAGCCTGACTCTAGCCAAGTTAAGCAATATATATATATCAGTTCCTTAATGAAGAAATAGAATTTCTTAATCACCTGATATGTCAGTAGGGAGTGATATGGATACTCACAATGTGGATACAATGCTAATACAGTGACCTTCCTATTATATAAAAGATCTTGTGGGATTTGTGGGGTCCTATAAGACATTAATCTCTTGAGTCCTGACCTGCTCAGATGTAGATAGACTAAAGACCCTAAGAAATCCAGAATAAATAATAAATTCACAACCAGCCTACTCTTGGGATACCCCAACACTAAATTTACCAGTGCTTGATTTCAATGGAAACTGATGCCTCTATGGTAATGATAGGAGGCATCTTTTCACAGATTGGTCCATAAACTGTCCCATTATGATTTTGTGCTTACTGGTCTAGAAAAATGCCTGTTGCTGAGCATAACTAGGCAATCAGTGGGGGGAAAAACCCATGAAAACAATCAAAAGAGCATTTGAGACACAGCAATACCACACTAATGAAGCACAACACCTAATCACCATCTTCACTGACCACTGGGAATTGGGGGATTGTCCATCCAAATGAAGTTGAAAGCAGGCCCTGTTCTTTGGTTGTTTGGGAGTTAAGATTTAATTGTTCCCCAGAAACTGGAACTTACAAACCTGTACCTGATCCAAGAAACTATACTATGGGGATGCTATGGAAAATCTTCTTTGTGACTAATACTTTCACAGCCATTCAGCCTTACCGCGGTACCACTGAGTTCATCTGGTTGTGATAGAAACAGGAAGTCCTATGTACCGAGTCTCAGTTAACTACTCTTCACTTACTCTGCTTCCACTCTCAGCAGTAAGATTTCCTGCTCATGGGGTGGCTAGGTGGCACAGTGAATAGAGCACTGGTCCTGGAATCAGGAGGACCTGAGTTCAAACTGGCCTCAGATACTTAATACTTATAACTGTGTGACCTTGGGAAAGTCACTTAACCCCAATTGCCCTGCCTTCCCCCCCCTTTAAAAAAATATTTCCTGCTCATATCTTCCAAGTGATAGGTAGGATGTTCTACTAAAACTGTAGTGGGCACATTGGGATTTATGACACTGAAGTTGGTCATCTAGGACTTGGGGTAACTATGGGTACATGTGATGTTGCTCAGTACATGCACATATATGAAATATATGTGTATAGGTTAAGATTAAGAAACTAGCTAAGTTTCTCTTGCCCCTTAATACTCTATAGTTGACCTAAGCAGGTGCTCTGCCCAAAGGAATATAACTTTTGATCACTGAAACCTCTCAAGATATCTTGGGGCTTACTGCTAGATTTCTTTTTTAAAAACCATGCCTTAAACCCAAATCACTCTGACTCTCATTGATTGGCCAACAGTAGGTCCCAGCCTAAGTCTCACCTGAGTCATTGTTTGGTGTCTGATGCTTCAGAGTGAATGTAAATAGCAATTGCTTTTGTTTTGCCCAGAAATCCTGAGGTCTTGGCCTCACAAATTGATTTTGTTTTTTTGACTAGGTAAAAGAGGCCATTCTTTGCTTCATTCTTCCCTAGCTTTAATCACTGAACGGGCATTGCTTCAGACAAACTGAGACCTGGAAAAGACAGCTTAAAAAGGCCAAGGTTTTCCATTGTATCTGGGGCCATCTCCAGTTGTTCTGATCTATATCTTGCTACCCATATGGTTCCGGAGGAAAGAGTGAGGCTAGTGATTTTGGTCCCTAGTTCCTGTGTCTCTTCAAACACTAGCCTCCTTTTCTTGTAATTCTCAGTTCAAATATTGCTGAAGACTTGCTTGCCAAATCTTAAGGGTAACTTTTCTGGCATATAAAATGAGCACAATTGTTTGATAATTTGAACATTCCTTGGCATTGCCCTTCTTTAGGGTTGGAACATTAACTGATCTTTTCCAATCCAGTGGCCATTGTTGAGTTTTCCAAATTTGCTAGCATATTGAGTGGAACACTTTAAGAGCATCATCTTTTAGGAAGCTCAGATGGCCTCTACTAGCCTTATTGTTAGCAACCCTTCATAAGGCCCACTTGAATTCATTCTGCAGGATGTCTGACTCTAGATCAGTAACCACACCATCATGATTATCAGTGAGGTTAAGATCTTTCCCATATAGTTCTTTTATGTATTCTTGCCAACTTTTCTCAATTTCTTCTGCTTCCGTTAAATCCCTACCATTTTTATCTTTTATCCTGCCCCATTTTTGCATGAATCATTCCCTTGATATTTCCAATTTTCTTGAAGAGATCTCTTGTTTTTCACATTCTATTATTTTCTTCTATTTCATTGCATTGCTCATTTAAGAAAACCTTATCTCTCCTTGCAATTCTCTGGAATTCTGCATTCAGTGGGTATATCTTACCCTATGTCCTTTCCCTTTTACTTTCCTTCTTTTCTTACCTATTTGTAAAACCTCATGAGATAGCCATTATACTTTCCTGCTCTTCTTTTTCTTTGGAATGATTTTTGTTGTTGCCTTTGTATAGTATTGCAAACCTCTGCCCAGAGTTCTTCAGACACTCTGTCTACCAGATATAATCCCTTAAATCTGTTCATCACCTCCACTTGATATTCATAAGGGATGCTATTTAGGTCATGCCTATATGGACTGATGCTTTCCCCTACTTTCTTCAACTTAAATGTGAACTTTGCAATAAGAAGCTCATGACCTGAGCCACAGTCAGCTCCAGGTCTTATTTTAACTGACTGTATAGAGCTTCTCCACATTTGGTTGCAAAGTATATAATAAATATCATTTTAATACTGACCATCTGTTGATGTTCATGTGTAGAGTGGCCTTTCAGGTTACTGAAAAAGAGTGTTTGCTATGACCAATGAGTTATGTTGACAGATCTCTATTTGCCTCTGCCCTGCTTCATACTTTATGAACCCAAAAATAGTACCTCTGTTACTATACCTCATATGGCTGGTAGGTTTGGACTTTGGCTACAATCAATCAACCAAAAAGCCTTTGTTAGATGTGAGATAGTGTTTGCCATCAAAGAGTTTACAAGTCCATCCATTATACTACCAAGAACAGCCAAATCTTTTGCAAATGATGGATTCCATCCGGAGTCCTTACCAGGTGTCACCACTCAAAATATGGTTCCAGCAATGGATTCTTTTTGCCATTATTCTGGAACAGGTCAAAGATCACATGAGACCCAACCAAGAACATTAATCAACACTTCCAGAAGTGATGATTGATCTGAGTGTCCCTAGAATATTGAAGTTTACAATATATTATATTAATGAGTAAATGAAGGGTTCCATTTACAAGTAAGAAGACCCTAAGCAATGTTAAAGACTACAGTCTTCTAAGTCAACTTGTACACAAGATTTGGCACAATTCCTTCAGTGTTCAGCAGTTATTTTCATCAGTCATACTAGTTGTTCCTGACTTCTAGGAGAAACCACCTAGTCTGATAAGACTGCCTCAGTAGGGCCTCTGGTGTTATTCACTGTAACTCCTCTAGTCAACTGAGCATTCAAAAGTAGCCCATACCTCCTGTCATTCTATTAAGCTCTGAGACTATTTGAGACTCCAAGACTGTTACCAGTAGTGGGTTCCTATCGTCTCTTCTTGATTCTGTGTAGCACATCACCATGCCTGAAGTTCTCCTTGTTCCTAGCAGATGGCACCGTACATTAACCAGGTAGCCCTCCTTCCTTCACAGAATATGTGTGTGTGTGTATATATATATATATATATATAGCTAAAAATAGAGCTTCAGATAGGGATATCTCTTCTGAAACCTCCCTTGTAAAGTATACCAGTGGTCTTGGTTCTCACAAAAATGTCCCTAGTTTTCAGAAACCTTTCTGTCCCTCATATCTCTCACCATATTTGGACCACCAATATCACATTTGCTCTTGATGAACTCCTAGCCTGGTGTCACCTCTCCTATCCAGATGCACCCACATGACTCCCACTCATGTCAAGACTTAGGTCTCTCCCAAATAGTTTCTCACTTCCCCCATGGTTCCTTATTGCATAACTGAGCAGGATTTTTGAAATTACATGAATTTGCACAATCCTATAACATTACCTGAGGATAATGCATTCACACTGCCCCAGTGCTATCAAAGAAAATATTTGAAGGCCCTACTACTCTGATAGTTTTAAATGCCAAAGGATTCTACTGCTACAGGTAGTGGGTATTTGTATTGGGGCAAGTCCAATAGCGTGTGAAGTTCTAATTCTTTAATGCAGGATATTGGAATTTTCATGCCTATCCTGGAGAACACAAATGCCTTGTGCCAGTTCTGGCTCTAATCTCAGTTCTATCATTAATTTGTTGTGTGACCTTGGGAATTCATTATCCTTCTCTGGGTATAATTTTTGCTCATCTGTAATATGAGGTAGATTAAATCCATTTCAGCTCAGACATCTTATGAATCTATAAAAATAATAGGTTTTCATGTTCCATATATATGTATGTGTATACATATATACATATACATATTTACACACATATTATTTCAACATATCTAAAGTTCCCATTTGGAGCATAATGGTTTTGTTCAAAAGCTTATATAGAAAATCCTGAATTTTGCCACACAGTAAAAGCCATATGGCCAACAAAATTTCTATGAATTGATTAATGGTACCTGTATGGCCCCTGACCCCCAAAGACAGTTATATATCTTTCATCATTTCCTATTTCATTAGGTTAAAAAACAAAAGAAGCTATGTTGTGAAAATAGAAGAAAATAAGATATAAAGGAGTAGGGTACAATTAAGAGATGTGTGATAGAGTGAAAAAATATCAGTGGTGTGTGAATTCCTAGGAACAATAATAATTTTGATATTATTTCATTTTGTGACAACAATGGTAATACTTCTGAACTTCTACAGACAGCAGGCCAACTCAGAACATCTGACAATGACCAGTTGAAATTGTGATTGAGATGGCCTCTTCGTCTCTATTTTGTTTTCTACTATTTGAGTGATAGAATGTACCACACAATTTTTTTATAGCTCTTATTTTTTGTGCTTTCAATTATGTGATTTTAAAGAAAGGCTACTTAAAGGAAACGTAAAATCTATAGCTCTGAGAGCACATTTCAATGACCACGACAGATATTGTAGTGACTGTTGGTGTGGTTTAAGTCAGGCTTTTCAAGAATCATTCAAGCTCACAATGAAAAAGGATTAGTTGTAATGAAGTCCAAAGGAAAGTGGTCAAAAACTGCAAAATAGCTTAATATGAGATTTTCAGAGGGACATGGCAAGCTTGGAGGTTTGTTACTTATTCTCTACAATGCATCATAGACTTCTCTTGAAGTTGGAAAAAACAGAAAAGATCAGTAAAAAACAATCCAAACAAACAAGAAAACAAATAGCTATTAACTATCCAATTAAAAACAAAAACAAAACTCCTGGGCAAAATTATACAAAGATTGATGAACTGAATTTTGACCAATTATAGTCTCTTTTTGAATCAAACAACAAAACCATTTTCAAAAAAGTAGTTTAAGATCTAGACATCTTTGGACTGCGAAACCCTCAAAATGCTTCCCAGAATGTTTTGGGAATATTTTTTACTTCCATTGAGCCTGGGGGTCTTTTCTTCATTGAGGAAATGATGGATTCGGATAAATATATTAATAAACTGAAGCAAAATTTATCTGGAATTTCCAAATGAAGATAAAATATTATAATATGGCCTTATTCTATACCACACACATCACAAGAGATTAAGAAATTTATTCAGGAAATGGAGATAAACACACTTCAATAACCTGAGAAATCACTTGACTTAAATTCTATTAAAAATCTTTGGGCTTTAATAAAAATCTAATCAAATGGAATGTTCATCAAACTTGTCCTTAGTATCCAATGCGAGCTATAGTGTCATGATAATGAATGAAAAGAACATGTCAAAATCTGGTGAGCTCAATGCTTACTTGTGAATTTAGTATCATATAATGTGAAACTAGTGACTTCAGAAAAATGACACATTGAAAAATTTTAAGATGTAAAAAGCTACAAGACATCCTATGACAATACATTCAATTTTTTGACTTTGTTCCAGTTAGTTTGCATAGAATTGGAAAACCTGGGCTCTCCTTTCAGCTCCAAAGAAACACAGCCTTAGAGGTAGAACATTTCATCTATTTCACCCCCTTCATTTTAACAATGGGTAGATTGAGGCTCAGGGAGGTGAGTTTATTTGCCATAAGTTTACTTGCTTAAGTCCCACAGGGAGTGAGATAAGAATCCATAACTCAGAATTAATATACTTTTCATTATACCATCACACTCATTTGTGTGACCTTAGGCAAGTCAATGCTTCTGAGATTACCTCTTCATCTACAAAACAGATATAATAATATTATTATTATATGATATAACATAATAATGTTACATATATTATATAAACACAGCCTTTTAGAAGCAGAGCAGGTTTAACTCCTTTGTTTTATAAGTGAGGAAAGATATGCAGGGTCTTGAATACCATCATACAAGTGGCAAATAGTAGTGCTGGAATTCAATATATCTTATGACATCAAGCCCAGTGATACTTCAACTCTAACATGCTGCATAAATGAAAATGATTGGGTCATTTTTTGTTTGTTTCTGTTCATTTCCTTATTTCCATTCGTCTTTGCCTGATTCTTATTAGCCCCAATAAAGGGGAGCCTAACTATTTTCCTTGCTGAACAGCTTAATTGTGTGCTCTTGGATGGATGTCTACATCTCCATGATCTCCAGTTTTTTTCATCTCTAAAATTAGGGAACTCAATTACATTACTTATGAGTTTCATCAAGCTCTAACATTTTAGGGACAGTCATGGCAAGATAGAAAGTTTCTTGAATTTGATGGTTCAATGAACTCAACTGTCTCCTGCCTCTGCTGCTTACAAGCTGTAGGGCTTTGGACAAATCACTTGATATTTGTTTCTCAATGCTCACATTTGTAAAATCAGAAAAATAACACTTACCATCCTACCTCATCTGACCATTTGTGAAGCTCAAGTGCAAAATGTACACAAAGAACTTTGTAAGCCCAGAAAGCACTATAAAAATTCAGCTAATATTATGACTGTTTTGAGGGTTGATCCTTACCTTTCACTTTTCAACTCTTCATGTATGATTATAATCCAAAGTTACCATTTTACTTTTTCACACAATAGAACATTCACACACACACACACACACACACAAACACACACACACACACACACACACACACAAAACACATGCATGCATGCTTTGAGCCAATGGATACAGAGATCATTGAACATTGTATACCCTTCAGTTACTGGGAGCAGTCATCCTAATTTCCTTGTCAGCAGTGTCTGAATACCCCTACCAAAATAAAGGCAGAAAAATTGCTTGGAGTGGTATCCACTTCCCTACTTAGCTGAACAACAGCCAAAACAAGCTATCAAAACCTACTAGGCCTAAGAGGCACTTGAACTGATCAAAGTTAGTTTGTCTACCATACTTTTGGACCCTGATGGACAGTAAACTGCCTTTTAAAAAAACAGTGACACCTTTTCCCTCTAGACCAAGCATTTTGTGAGATGTGACTAAAAAAGGAGGGTGAGGGGTGGCTAGGTGGTGCAGTGAGTAGAGCGCTGGCCCTGGAATCAGAAGGACCTGAGTTCAGATCCAGCCTCAGGCACTTAACACACACAAACAAAAACCTAGCTGTGTGACCTTGGGCAAGTTACTTAACCCCAATTGCCCTCCAAAAAAGCAAAAAAAAAAAAAAGGAGGATGACCCACTTTTTAAACCAACATATCAAGGTTTATACATTCAAAGATCTAGTGTCCCCCTAATGATCCTCTGCTTTAATTTTTCCAATGGCCTAAACTAAGCAGTTGGGGGAACTCTTTGTATGGAATTGCTTCCAGACTTTTTTTTGGAAATTAGTTAATTAATTCCTCCATTAACAAACATTTATTGAGTGTTTACTTTGTGGCAGGCATTGTGTTAGATGCTGCTGAGAATGCAAAGAGAAATAACACATAGCATTTCCACGTTTAGCTGTAATTCAAACAAATATCTACAATAGGTTAAAATGACAAGTTCACTTTCAACTAGGTGCATTAGAAAATGCTTCAAAAAGGAGTCAAAATTTGAAAAGGACACAGATTAAAGATCCTCAGTGACATCCTTTATGATGATGGCAAAGTAAATGGGAAATCTCTGTTCCTCTCATATTTTTTTTTTGTTTTTTTAAAGGTTTTTATTGGTGTCTCTTGTTTTTTTTTTTCACATCAACAAAGTTTTCCCCAGTATCCTTCCCATCCCTGAGTTATCCCATAGAACAAAAAGATTTTTTTAAGACATAAAAATAAAAACCACAATAAAATGAAGAAAAATCAGCACAACTGATCAATGTATTGAAAAAGTCTGAAAATGTGCATTATGCAACACTTCTATGAAGGGTTGGGTTAAGTATATCCTCTCATATTTCTCCATTGTCATCTTGAAATTTATAGTTTTGATCTTTATAATTTTAGTACATTTACTTTTGATTTTTTTTGTGTGTGTGATTGTTCTTTCTATTTATATTGTTTCAGTCATTGTATATATTGCTTTCTTGACTCCACTTATTTCTTTCTCATCAGTTCATGAAGATCTTTTTATGCTTATCTGTATTTATTCACTTCTATTGTTTTTTACAGGACAGTGATACTCCATTACATTTACATACTACAATTTGTTTAGCAGTTTCCAAATCAATGTTTCCAATTCATCGCTATTGCAATGTGTTGTTTTACATATTTTGGTATAAATGGGGACTTTCTTCTTATCAATGGCTTCCTTGGAATATAAGTAATGGGGTTTCTGATTCTCCTATCCCTTTCTTTTATCAGACATTCTTGATATGTGTGTAGGTCATTCTCATAAAGATTTTTGTAAAGATGAGAAAGTAGGCATATGGGTTCATAGAATCACAAATCCCCCAACTTAGAAGGGACCTCAGAAACCATCAGGTCCCACCTGTACCTAAACAAAAATTAAGAGTAGTCTAAAAGTAAACCTGGAAAAGCAGGTTGAGACAGTTATCGAGGACCTTGAGTACCAGGTCAATTCTACTTTATTTTACATTATATAAATGAGCTCTGTCTCGCAGTGGAGAGTTATCAGAGGTTTCTGAGGTGGACGGTAACTTGACCAGAGCTATGCTTTGTTTAGATCTATCCAATATGAAGGTATGTGGTAAGTAGAATGGATTTTATTTTCTTTTCTCTTCTTTTCTTTGCCAAGAAAACCCCAAATGGGATCATGAAGAGTCAGAAGTGACTGAAAAACAACTGAACAACACAAAATTTCCTGAATTTTCATTGATATTCTTTATAAACTCCTATAATCGTTATACTTTCATGCATATTTTGTGCATAGGTCATGTTGAGAGAAATATTCCCAATTACTCACATTCACCCTCCACCTCTGCATTGACTTGGATCATCCACAATTTGCATTCTTCACAGAGGATGGTGAGACTCACAACCATGCAGCATCAGTAGGTTTTCAAACCAGAGACTTCAAGCCAGCTTGAAGTCATAAAAATTACTGGATAATTTCCCATCTATAATGGAGCCTTCTCTCTTTCTCCTGTTTAATTCAGAATCCAACCTGTCTTCTGCAGAGTTTTTTTGTTTTTTTTTCTGGGCAAATGTAGTAAATGTACTTATGTATTAACTCAATGGACCATGCTTACAACTATATGTCCTAGTCTGGACAGGGGGGAGGGGAAGGGTCAACAAACTTCGGCCTAGAGGCCAAATCTAGCCCATCTCCTGTTTCTGTATGACCCTCAAACTAAGAATGGGTTTTACCTTTTTAAAATACAATAACTTTTTATTTTAAAAATTTTTTAAAAATATTTTTTGCTTGGCATCAGAGATTATCATTTGCCAAGCTCTGATCTGGACAATATATATTTTTCAATTATTTAGGGTTTTTTTTTTTACTACATAGATTATTTGGCTTAGTCATTGTGAGTCTATAATGTTTTGGGGAATGCTGCAATCTCTATAATATTTAAAAACAAGAATATATAGAAGACCTCACATCTATAGGAAATCCTTCATCCATTTGAATTTAGCATGTGAGATCTTACACGACAAAGGCAAGCACCTTTGGCAAGTAGCTTCTCTGTTCTTTACCTCTCTTGGCTTGATTGAATAAGAGTAATCTTCTGTGGTTTCATTTGTAAATGATTATCTTACCATATGTCACCAGAGTATAAACTCTGGCAGGTAAAATCAAAAGTGGAAAGACTTTGAGCAGTCTGATATCTAATTTACCTAATTTGATCCCTAGATTACCTATATTTGGTAAGGGTTATCACCAGAAGGTTGGCCCTTGGATATCTTTTTTTTCTTCCTTTCAAAATCTCAGCATCCCAGAGATAATATTTAAAGCAGAAGAATTACAATAGTATAGTATAGAATAATACATAGTATACTTGTAGTGAGAGGAATACACACACAGATGAAATTATTGGTTCTTGAAGTATTGAAGTCTTATTCTAGGGAAAGATAGAAAAGTAAATAAAATATAGCCTCTGTCTTCAAGGCCTTAAAATATAATTGTGGGAAATTTACAATACACATATAAATAACTGTAATAGAAAATAGAACATAAATGCTTTTAAAATGTATGCTTTACAATAATATTTATTTAAAGAATATTGGATAAAGGTTTCAAATAATAAAGCATTATAGAATCAGGAATAATTAGGTTATCTTGTCTTCTGAAGGTAATTTGGTTGGTCTATACCAAGGATTGGCAAATTATAGCTGGTGAGCCAAATCTCACCCATTGCCTATTTTTGTATAGCCCAAAATTTAAGAATGGTATTTATATTTCTTTTCTTTGCTTTTTTTTTTTTTTTTTGCTTTTTGGAGGGGGGAGGGTAGGGCAATTGGGCTTAAGTGACTTGCCCAAGGTCACATGGCTAGTTTTTGTGGTAAGTGTCTGAGACCTGATTTGAACTCAGGTCCTCCTGACTCCAGGGCAGGTGTTCTATTCACAATGCCACTTAGCCACCCCATGGTACTTATATTTCAAAATAAAGCTATGTTGTATTTTAAAATGTAAAAATTATCCTTAGCTTGCTGACTGAATAAAAACAGGCAGGTTCTGGGCTAGATTTGACCTTGAGGATAGTTTGCCAGCTTCTGGTCTGTACCTTTTCCCTTTATCAAATTTAAGGTACTGTAATGGAAATGCAGATTTAAAGATCTTCCCTGCCCCTAGGCCCTTTGATTGGCTTAAGAAACTCTGAGAAACCTTCCTTGATTTGAAAATATACTCTGCCTCTTATAGGCTGAATATGGTCACATGGAACCTGTGGCAGGAGGCTTGGTTTTCAGGAATGCCCACACCTTGTTGTTTTGTGATTGGGCAGTGGATCAAGAGGGTGGTTACATTCTCTGAGCCAGGAGAAGGCTATATAATCCCTGATGTGAGGCTTTGCTTTGGGGCTCACTTTGAGAAGTGTTGTGTGTTTTGACCAGATGAGACTCTGGGCAGCTGTTGAGAGCCCCCTGGCTTTAAAAACCCAGATGTTGATCCTTCCCTCTCTGGTAACTGTGGTTTTGGTATTGATAATGGTTGGACAGTTTGAAAGCCTGTCTGTTTGATCTGTCTGCATACTCTGAAGTTTGGGGTGCTGACCTTTTCCCCCTGAACTAGGTAATATATGTTTGATTGATTAAAGTGAGCTTGTTAACTGATTTTGAGTTGCTTTCCTTTACAAAAGCAGATCTAAGAACCCGTGTTGGCAGCCACCCTGGGGATGTTGGGGTACTTGCTGTTACAGGTACCTATGAAGTCATTAAGATAATTAAAACATAAGCATTTCAAAGAGAATTGTGTGTTAGTTTGTATGTTAAACTTAACATGTCTAAAATGGAATTCATGATATTTACCCAGAAACTTTCCCCTATTATTGTCAAGAGAACCACCATCCTCCCAGGTAACTGGGGATGTCATCCTTGACCTCTGCAACCTAAGTGTCATATTCACCTCCTCACTTCCCCCGCCCTCCCCAGCTTCACCTTCCTCCCTGCCCCAAACCATATTCCGACAAAGGTGCCTGGCACATAGTAAACGCTTAAAAAATGTCTCTTGACTAATTAAAATTTAAGATAAATCAAATAACCTCCAGATTTACAAAGTCAAAGTGACTAAAACACAATATGGAAAAAGCAAACATTTAGTACTCATGAAAAGTAATGTGGAATAATGAATAGAATACTAGATTTAAAGTGAGATTTAAGTGAATCATTCGTTTTACCAACAAGCAATTGCCCTGTATCCTGTGCACCATACTAGGGGCTAGGAACATAAATATAATAAATGAAACATTCCCTAGCAGGATTGTTATTTGTCATCTATGTGAAAGAAGGGGAGTGAATAAAATGATCTCTAGAATTCTTTCTAGTGCTAAATACTATGAAATGACAATTAATGTGAATTATACACTCACAGGAATCCCAGGGTTGGAATGCAGGTTCAGTCAAATTTGAAAATTCTCACAGGGCGAAAAAAACTCCAACATATTTTTCCCGTGCTGTCCTCTCTGTCTCTTTAATATCCTAGTCTACCAAATGGAATGACTAGAATTCCTATACCCATTATAGAAGATGTATTTAGGAAATCCATTTATCACAATGCTTGGAGTGCTCACTAGGGGAAACGTTATGGGCTGTATTTCTTTAAAAGCAGTGTGTGAGCCCATTGTAATCCCATGGCCCTTTATAGGAATGTAGAGAGCTAGAAGGGAATATGGAGGTCAAATCTAGTGCCCCCATTTTACAGGTGAATAAACAGAGGCCTACAGAGGTTAAGTCACTTACTCTGAACCACACAGCCAGTAGGTGTCTGAGTCAGGATTTAAACCCAAGTTTTCTTCACTTCAAGTCTTGTGCTATACTCATTACACCACAGACAGATCTTGCTCTCTGTAGGTGTTTTATTTTTTTTAATCTATTTATTTTTTGGAGAGGGGAAGGTAAGGTATTTGGGTTAAGTGACTTGCCAAAGGTCACACAGTTAGTAAGCATGTCAAGTGTCTGAAACCAGATTTGAATTCAGGTCTTCCTGACTCCAGGGCAGGTGCTCTATTCACTACACCACTTTGACACTGATAAGGAACCCCTCTTTTTTTCTTCCTTTCTCTGTCTTCCTTTGATTTCTCCTACACTGGGCTCTGCTGATTCCATTCTTGCCTCTTCACCCTGCTCCTTTGTCTCCTGATCTGACTTCTCTTCCCTTACCCACCTCTTTCATCACAGATGATGTCCAGGCTCCCCTTTCATTCTCCTTTCTGTCTTGTTTTCATGCACTCTCAGTTTGAGCTATCACCTCTGTGTGGATGACTCCCCAAATTATATCTTCAGACTTCACCTGCATGCCATATCCACATTTTCATCTCTCTGCCAGACATCACCTTGATGTCATGTTGGGATCTCAGCATCAAAATGTTAGAGAGGCTGTAGGGAAAAGAAGGCTGAGTTTGAATTCAGTAGACTTGGGTCTAGATCTTGGTTCTGCTCATTATTTACTTGTGTGACCCTGACCAAGTCACTAAACTTCTGGACCTCAGTTTTTGCCACTGTAAAATGAAATAGTTGTTATGACAGACTGGACTCTTCTCAGCAATGCAGTGATATAAGTCAATCTCGAAAGACTCATGAAGGAGAGAGAGGCGACATCCAGAGACATAACTAGAAAGAATTGAGCTTGAATCCTGATGGAAGCAAACTAATTGATCCTTTTCTTCTTTACCATTTTTCATCCCACCTAGTACAATATGCTTTTGTAACTTGACTAATGTCTAATATGAAAGCATTTGCAGATCCTATACTGGACTATACGCTGTTGTGGGGGGTGAGGGGAGAGAGGGAAAGGAAATTTGAAACTCAAGGAACTATGGAATTGAATCTTGTTAACTAAAAATAAACAAATAAATTAATTAAAAATGAAATAGTTGTATCATGATTTCAGGGAATAGTTGAAGAAATATGCCTTTCTCCTCTCAGCATAGTCATGGTGGGCTAAGTGTACAGAAAAAGGCTGAATTTGACAGCTATAGCTATTGTGTTGATTTGTTTTGCTTGACTGTACTGATTTTTCATTGTGAGGAGGTTTCTGTTGGAGGGGAGGGAGTCATTGGAAAGTGACAGCAATATAAGAAAAGACAAACAACAAGACATTTCATTTTTTCTTTAGAAAAGGAGTTGGATCAGATAACCTTTGAGGTCTCTTTCATCTCTAAATGTATGATGCTATGTCCAAAGAAGAACACATCATGTCCTCCTCCCCAAACTTGATCTTCCTCCTGTCTTCCTAATACATACTACAATAAAATTTGACTTTCTTGTCCATTTATTAGTAAAGTTCAGTATCTGTAACCTCACACACAACCAGCAGCAACCTGAGGCTAAGAACAGGCTTTTGAGCAGTCAAAATGGGTGTTACAAAATTCCTATCATAAAGCTCATACACCTTACCTATAGACTGACTTCTTAAAGAGATAAATCACTTATTAAGTGTTTACTATGTGTTTATAAAGCACTGTGCTAAGTGCCATTAATATAAATAAAAAGTATGCTAGACAGTCCCTGCCCTGAAGGAATTTACATTCTAACAAGGGATGACTCTTGCTACAGGGAAGCAGGAAGGGGTGGAGTGTGGCCCCATCTCCCTGGCAAGTCTGAGGATGTCCGAGGAGTGCTGAGGAAGCCTAGAACAGAGCAAGACAGGGTCAAAGCTGACCTATGAAAGCCCAGGAAGGTCCCAAGGGGAATCCAGTTTTACTTTGGGGAGGGAATAGAAGTGATGATGAGGTGGAGAAAACTTGCTCAAAGATGTCAGGGGCACCTTAGGCCTTTCTCAAAGCCTATTTACTTTTATTATAGGTAAAATTCTAACAGATATAGTTTCCTCATTTCCTAGCCCCATAGCAGATTAAAATCAGGAAATTAGGACAATTTGACTTTCTGGTTGATACAGGTACTGAGAACAATAAAAAGGTACAACTGATATCCTGACAAGTAAGAAAAGTAAACAGAAAAACTGAGTGTATGTGTGAATCAGAGAAATTCAAACTACATAGCAGTCAAAAGTCATTGACCAATCAGTATCACTGTCTTAGAACATTCCAAAAATTGACGTTCAGAATGATAAGCCAGAATCATTAAGAAATGGGTAAATGACATTGATATTCAATGTTTAAGAAGGCAGGGAAACATGTCAAACAATTTAGAAAGATTTCCATTATAAGGGGTTTAATTATTATTAATTTTTTTTAAGATGGTGGGTTTTTTTAAGTGGCTCCTTAGTTATCTGGAAAATTCTTTATGTGACTCAACTCATTCCCTAATGATGTGTGATAGCTGAAGTATCCCTATAGACTGTGATTTGTACATATGTGTGCTCTATATGAATATGTAAATAGGCATACACTTGGATTGCTAATTGACAGTAAATTAGTGAAAGTAATCTGTAGTTAAGCGCTTAATAAGAGGTTGCAGAGGATTATTCAAACAGTTTGCATCCACAGTGGACCTCTGGGTGTTCATTTATGTATCACATTATGCAATGTGCCTCCTCAATTCTCCGCCTCTCTAGGAAGCACACTTCTTCTGAGATTTGGAGAAGGACAAAGAGTTTCTGACAAAGGGCAAAAATGGCTCCTCCCTGAGAAAACTCCATGGTGTTAAAACAGCACAAACAAGCTGCTAATGGTCCTTGATAGCTTCAACAAAGGAAGAGAGCCAAGGCTGGAAATCACAGGAACTTGAGAACAGTGACTTCTTGCCAGCAAGAGACAAGAGGAAAACAATTCTAGATTTTAGAGGAGGAAGTGAAGAAACACTCCATTTGTAAAAATCCCCAGACTAGGGATGACCCAAGTATTTGGAAAGAGCCTTATTCACTCCCTAACTCTATTTGCCTCAAAGTCTGGGGCAGAGAGTGAAACTTTCTTTAAATAAAACAACTATCAATTAATATTGATTCTTGCTATGGAAATAATTATAATTAATGTCTTATGGAGGCAGAAATAAATTAATACACAAGACTAGAAAAAAAAGAAAAAGAAAAGAAAAAGAGAGATTTGTCAGACTCCAAAACTTTTCCTTTAACTTTCTATTTTTTTCCCCCAATGTGAACTTCTCAGCCAAGAATGGAAATTGGGGATATTTCATGGAATAGCAAAAACCAGAGCTGGAGAAGGGTGGTGAAACTGATAAAGCACTAATTGTGTATTTAAGTCACAAGTTCAAAACCTGGCTCTGCCACTTAAGTAACCATATGGCCTTAAGCAAATCCCTTTATCTCTTAAATTAGAGCCTCGGTTTCCTCTTCTGAAAAGCTAACATTTACCTGATACTTCACTCTGTTGTTATAGACATCAAATCAGATTATGTGCATAAAGGACCTAGAAAAGCATTATACATGAAGATGATGTTACATGAAGATGTTGACCTCAGGTGCATGGTTAAGTCAATAGAAATATCTTCAATGAACTTTGATCATGAAAGTATTTACTTTGTTGTTTGTTTTTAATACCCTCTGTATCACTTAGAGTGCTTTATCATGCTCTTTAGTTGAGTGTGTTGAGGCATTGTACCTTTGGGGGACTAAAGTCTGATGCCTGCCTCTGTCACTGGTTCAGTGTATGACCCTAAAGAAGTTTCCCTACCTTGGGACTCCTCAGGACCCAGAGGTATCTACCCTCGAAGGGCTTAGCCTGTCTTCATCTTCTGGGGCATGTAAGCTTGGTTGTTCCTTTTCCAAAGGCTCACTGAGATCCCTCATGAAAGGCATCTGCAAATGCCAAATATTATTATCATGATTATTATTTTAAAAGTGAGTCTTTCCTCCAGGCAAGTTGCCCCAAGCTTGCTCAACTCTGATTATGATGCTAATTACAGTGATTATAAAGAAGAGAGACATATGATTGCTACCTATCTCCATCACTGCCCTTAAAACAAATGTAAGGGATGATTAACAAAAGATTAGCTCCTTGTCTTGGTTTGCCATGTGAACATGATCACTGACCTGCTCATTCTATCCTCATTAGTGTCTCAGGTCACCAGAACTATTGCTCTTTAATCATTACCCATCGTCCCTTGCTTCCACACTTGGAAACAAATGAGGTGTTGCCAGAAAGGTCAGAGGTCAAATATGAGTTTTGTGGTTGCTGGAGTGCAGGGTAGAGGCATCGGGGTCAACTTTGGGGCAAATCTTTGTGGCAGTCTGTTTGAGCAGAGAAACTATTTTGAATGCATGAAGCATGACACCTACTGCGTTTTTGTTTTCTCCTTGAAGCTGGAATGTACCCAAAAATCTCTCTCCCTATCTCTCTGTCTCTCTCTATCTGTCTCTTTCTTTCCCTTTCTTTCTCTTTTTTTCCTTTCTTCCCCCCCTCTTGCTTTCTCTCTCTGTCTATTCCTCTCACCCCCATTTCTGTCTTTCTGCCCCCCATCTCTGTCTCTGTCTCTCCCTCCCTTTCTCTTTCTCTTGCTTTTTCTCTCTTTTTCTCTTCTCCCCTCTCTTGCTATCTCTCTGTCTCTCTCTCCTTTATGTCTCTGCCTATACCCCCCATCTTTGTCTCTCTTCCCCCATCTCTTTCTCTCTGTCCCCCATCTCTTTCTCTTGCTTTCTCTCTTTCCTTCTCTTCTCCCCTCTCTCTTATCTTTCTGTCTCTGTCTCTCTCATTCTATCTGTCTGTCTCTCTCACATACACACATACTGAAGTGCTGAAGGGAGTGTGGTTGAAGAAAGGGGGGCAGTTGCTTTAGTTCCTTTCTTTGCTGAAAAAAAAAAAGGCTGACATTTGCATTAAGCAGGGGAGGCCCATGTAGGTTTTGCTCTCCCCCTCTCTGAGCCCAGTGCCGTTCATAAAGTTATGAAGGTTGGAAGCCTGTCCTGCTTCTGCTCGGCTGTGACTTTCCAATTTGCCATGGACAGCCTCTGAAGACTGACGGGGCTGAAGGCACCCAGTGCCAGTGTAAATGAGCCCCATTCATTTCCTGCCATTGGCATATGGCATGTCATTGTCCTCGGTCACCGAGGCAGAAGTGATGCAATTTGTTGGCATGTCCTGTCACAGCATAAACTATCTATCCCACTGAGCCCCCGAAAACAACAGAAACCGTGGAAGGGCAGCCAAAGACTCCACAGCTTTATCCCACATGCACGTACAACCCAGGAACGACAACAAAACAAAACAAAAAAGACCGTCCTATTTCTGTACCTTTGGGGGTTGAAGGGGGGGACCCTCTTAAATCTTAGCTCTTCTCATGTCTTTTTGTTTTCCTTCACTGAGAACGAAAGTTATTTATAACTAAGGAAACAATCCCCAGAATATCATTCCCAGGATCCCTACTTTGGCACTGCCTCTGTCTCCATCTTTCACCTCTTGGAAAACTGTAAATTTGAATGCCTCTCCAGGGACAGAGTACAAAATGTACCTGATGAGAGTCAAACAAAAGAAAGGATTGAAGCTGAATCAGGGGCCAAGATATGGTTACATGCCTATATCATCCAACAAACAACAAAACAAAAGAGGGGGGTAAAGAGAGGTATTGCTTATGAAAATTTTAATGTAGACATCCCTTCTTACAAGAGGATTGAAGATCACATCCTGATCTGGAGTCTGGGTATAGCTAATTCCATAAAATAAATTTCATCGAATATCTGAGTCCAATTTGAAAATGAGCAAAAAAGTATGCTGTTCCATATGGTTTGAGTTTTCACAACAGTGATAATAACATACTTAAAATGAGTTCTAATTTGACATGTAACATAATGGATTTGAGTGAGGCAAAATGGTACATGTGTTGTGATGGAATAGATTATTCCATTGTGGCTGTGTTATGGAGACAAAGAAGATCGGAACCCTAAAGCACATTTACATCCATAACGAGTGGAAAGGAAATCAGGTAGTGTGGTGACTAGGTACTAATGAAGATCCAAGTGGATGCTTTGGTGAAATGGATTATAGTGGAACACAGACTTTTTATATTGTGGAGTTCATATTATTTTACAAGATCCGGCAAAAACATAGCCCCTATCCTATTCAGAACCCTCCTCAAATCCACTGAAATAATTTCCAGAGTATTCAGGTAGCCCTGAGTGTTTGAAGTCATTGTGGGCATTGATAATTGATCCTTCAAAAGAATTGGGTCCTGCTGAGCAGAAAGGTCTTTTAGAAGGTAATAACTCCCCTGGATACTTCCACATGATGTATTGGGGTGGGAGGATGGAGGAAGAAATTGTCCTAGATGGAAATAATCCTATAATAATCAAAGTATGTTACAGTTGACCATCATCTAAGACCATGAGTCAAACTTAGATTTGCCAGAGAAGCTTTGAAGATATACATCCTACTGAATGTTTTTCTCTTTAAATACTTTTTATTTGGCCCTCTTTGATAGTTAGCCTATTGAGAGTGGGGGCCATCTCTCTCTAGACAGATCTATAAATATGGAAGGAGATGGATGGAGTGAAATAAGTCTGAAGCTCTTCTTTCTGACCACAACCTCTTACTTTTCCATGAGTCTTTCTCCTCCCAAACCACTTTCTCAAGGTTCCCAATATACTTTGCATCTAGCTATGGAATTGGGAGTCAGAAACAATGAGTTGAGTTACACTGTGCTCTAGTTTCCCATTTACCCTTGTTGCAATTAGTGTCTGCTAAGGTGACACCCTCTCGATCCCCTCCCTATATCAGGTCTTGCATTCCATAGTCTTCTCCTTTCCACTTCCATAACATCCTCTGATGTCTTCTCTCCATTGTTAATACATTCCTCTTTATCCTGAATCTTTCACTTCCATTTCCCTGTATTCTCATAGCAATAAAAACTTGCATCTCCCTAGAAGACATGGGATGTCTACTCCAATGCTGGGTGCTTCTTCTCTCATACCCCTGGAAGTACTGGGGCTGGACAAGGGATAAGCATGCTCCTTGCTTTTAAATTCCATCTCTAGACTTTGCCTTTATCATCTTGGATGCCACTATCCTTCAGATGAGTATCACTATAACCATCTAATCACCCAGTCTAACTTCTTGTTGCATTTCTATGCTGACTTCCAGTGATTCTCTCTCCTTTCTCAAAAAGTCAGTGACTGGCTCTTCTCTTTACCTTTCTTGTTGCTCCAATGCTTTCCCTTGTATTTGGGGACTTCAGAATTCATGTTGATGCCCCCTCAAACACTCTGGCTTCCTAGTTTATCAACTACCACATATCTTATTACCTCCATGGTCACCCTACTTACACCCAGAAATCATGATGTCTTTGATCTATCATTTTTGATCACTATGATACAGAACTCTCAAATTCTTTTTACTCATTACGTTCAATCTCTCCTATGTCAACGCCTCTAAATCTATTTATCCTTACTGTATCCTCAGTCCTTCTACCACTTCCTCTTCTCCCAGGCAATCACTCCTCTTTCTTTTCCTTACAGTTTAAAGCCAATGGTTGATAAATTTAACTCTATACTATCAATTGTCATTTAATCTCTCTCTCTCTCTCTTTTTTTTTTTTTTTTGCTTTTTGGAGGGCAATTGGGGTTAAGTAACTTGCCCAAGGTCACAGGCTAGGCCTTTGTTTGTGTGTGCGTTAAGTGCCTGAGGCCGGATCCAAACTCAGGTCCTTTTGACTCCTGAGCTCTACTCACTGCGCCAATTAGCCGCCCCATCATTTAATCTCTTATCCCATTGCTAGTCACATCTTGCCAAAATTCCTAACTTTGAGTAATATCCACTTTTAGTCAGTCAGTCAGTCAATAAGCATTTATTAAGAGCCTACTATGTACCAGGCTCTGTGCTGATTGCTGGGGATACAAAAAAGGCTGGAGGAGGAACCAGCAAAAGAGACAGAAAAGGAGCAGTCAGATGGATAGGACAAGAAACAAGAGAGAATAGTGCCCTGAAAACCTAGAAATAAGAGTATCAAGGGGGAGAGTGACCAACAGTGTCAAAGGCTGCAGAGAGGTCAAAGGGAATTGAGGATTGAGAAAAGACCACTACTCTGAAGACTGGGTTTATGTTATTTAAACTGGCCTGGGACCTCATTGTTATATGACAATCATTTTATTATATTCAAATTGACTCTTGTCACACTCTTCCAAATCATCTATCTCTCCAGGCCTTCTATACCACCTCTTCTACCCTTCCTATAATCAGAGGATCGGGCTTCCTACTTTATTGAGAAAACAGAGGCCACTCATCATGACTTCTTCCCAACCTAATCCCTCCACTCCTAAATTGGAAATCCTCTTTCACCATTGATCCTAATACTCTTCTTCTTTTGTGTAGTCTCAGATGAAAAAGTAGCCCTTAACCTTGCCAAAGCTATTCCTTCTTCCGTTTATCTTCTTGATCCTGAGCTTTCCTGTTTCCCTTGGGATTTGGCCCTCTTGATCATTCTCTCTGTTTCATTTCCAGTCTCTCCTGATCTGGTGAATCCTTCCCTTTACCTACAAATTTATCTAGGTCTCCTGTCTCCTTAAACAAACAAAAGCCTAATTTATTTGCCTCTGCCATCCCTTCAAGCCATCATCTTATTTCTCTTTTTCTTTTCTCTGCCAAACTCCTAGAAAGTGTTTATCTACACATATTTCCACCATTTGCTAATTTTTGAAAGCTTTGAAATATTGTTTCTGACTCTACTATTTAATATACATTTCTTTTCTTAAGGTAATCAATCATCTTCTGAATCCAATAGACTTTTCATCATCTTTATCCTTTTGAACTCTCTTTATTTTTTGACACTGTTGACCTACCACTTTGCTTGGTTATCTTTCTCCCTTGGCTTTTCTGACACCGCTCTTACTTTGTTCCAAAATATCTGTTTCTTCTCAGTTTTCTTTGCCGGTCTATCATCATCATCATCATTAT
This sequence comes from Gymnobelideus leadbeateri, assembly GCA_011680675.1. NCBI lineage: Eukaryota > Metazoa > Chordata > Mammalia > Diprotodontia > Petauridae > Gymnobelideus > Gymnobelideus leadbeateri. Next base: position 132,059 of record WOXC01009612.1, read on the forward strand.
CTTTCTCCTGTCCTCTGAATATGGACATCCCCAAGGCTTTGACCTGGGTTCTATTCTTTGCTCTCTATTCCTTCTCTTCCTTGGTATTTGTATTTGCTCCCATGGGTTCAATGATCAACTCTCTGCAGATTATCAGACCTCTACATCCAGTCCTATTCTCTTTTCTGAACAACCAACTGCCTCCTTCACATCACCAGGATCACTATAGGCATCTAAAATTCAACATTTCTAAATTTCCAAAACAATTTGTTTTATTTTCTCCATGAACCCATTTGTTCCCTTAACTTTCCTTTTTCTCTTGGTGACACTACACTGGTCACTCAGACTTTAGAGTCACTCCACATTCTGTCATTGCAAAGTCTTATAGATTCTATGTAGGGAGCATCTCTTTCTTTTGTTCCCTTCTAAACATTTTCAACTGCTTTTACCCTAGATCAGAAATCTTCCCATTGCTATGCTATTGAAATAGCCTCCTAGTTCATCACATCTCCATTCTTTCCTCTTCAATTCATCCTCCACACAACTGTCATGTTGATGTTCCTAGAACATTGTATGACCAGAAAACATTCATATTCAAGGATATTCAATGACTCCCTATTGCCTCTAGGAGAAAAAATGCAAACTCCTTTGTTTGGCCTTTAAAGCCCTAAACAATATGATTGTCATTTAACTTTTCAGTCTAAAACAATAAAGATGAAAAGATATGAAATGTGAGGTTGAAAGTTTCCTTTTATAGCTCTGACATTAATTCGTGTAATATAAGTATTTATAATTTCATGGATTTGGTTTCTCCCTCTAGTGACAAATAGCAGTTTAACCAGGGGTATGCTGGTAAATGTTTAAGAGCTAGTTTTTCTCTGGGAGAAAATAAAAACAAAACAAAGCAAATTTTAAAGTTCTGTATTATTAACATTTTCTCCATATTTTCTTAACTCTAGATAATCAACAAAGTAATAAACCAAGCCCTGATCCCCAAGCCTCTGCTGATTTCTGAGGCTCACACTGAAAATTTAACAATTGCCTCTTGAAAGGTGATAAGAATTGGTTCCATCACACTCCTGAAGGTCTGAGTTTATGTGCGAAAAGAAAAATAAAACAAAACTAGTGGCCAATAATATAGTGATGGTTCCCTCCTGACTTAGCAAGGGGCTAATTTAAATGGCAGACAGACAGTAGGTCAACAGGAAGTACTGGAAATCTGTTTCCTGTATAGGTTCTGCTAGAACTTAAAATCTATAGAGTTGATCTTTGATAACCAAGGGTCACCATTATGCAACCATGAGTGATATCTGAGTGTAAATTCAATGTATAACTGGAAAATTAATAGATGTGTGAAAACTGACTTGCTTTGGGGGAAGCTTGATCTTAGACAAAATTACAGTAGATGGTGTTTGAATGACTATTTATGGGGTATTTATTTCCATATAAACATTTTAGATCTCTTTTACAACAATATTTTAGAACTAACATCTTTGGTACAATTTTCATTAAAATGACAAATCAACTTATGGTTGCAACACAGCATAGGAAAGGGGTATGTATAGTATTGTCCCTAGACTTCATAGAATGAATCTTCTTAATAAAAGGACTTGTTCTGTAAAACTTGGACTCATTCAAAAGGTCACACCCAAGGACCTAGAAGACCAATATGGTCTTAAGTCCACAGGTTCCCCACCTCTGTTATAGGGGGTAGCAAGTGTGCTCAGGTGTGTACTACCTAGTACCTCAAAAAATGGGTATCTTGTATCTCATTAATTATGCTTACATTTTAAGTAAACTTCAGCTAATTTTAAAAAATTAAATTTTGTGAAGCATTACTTTCTTTAATTGAATGAATAAAAAATAAAATACTTTTGATCGAGCATTCAAAAATGTTTACCTTAATTTTTTTATTAATAATAGTATTTATATATATTTGAAACATTTAATGTTAAGACCTCGAATTTCAGATCCATTTCCTTCCTCCCTTGTCACCCATTCCCTCTGGGGAGATAAGTAATTCAGTATATGTTGTACATGTCTAGCTATGCAAAACATTATCATAGTAGATATATTGTACAAGGCTGCTTATAATTCCCTCCCACTCATCCCACCCCCACCTGGTCCATTCCCTACTTGATCCTGTCCCTCTTCTATAGTGGGTACTTCCAACCTCCCCTACCCCCAAGGATGCCCTCCCATCCATCATCCCTCCTCTCATCCCCCTTCCCCCTATTCTGCTGCAGGTTGAGATATCCCATTTAGTATGTATGTCATTCTCTCCCTGAACCAAATTGAATGAGAATGTGGTTTTGCCTTTTTGCCTTCCTATTCTCCCCCTCCCTTGTAACCACTTCCCTTGCTTCTTCTACATGAGATAGTTTACCCTACCCTGTCTCTCCCCATCTCCTCTTGCCACTTTCCTCTCTCACCTCATAATTTCACCCCTTGAGTATTCTCCCTTCCCAACAAATTCAACCTATGCCCTCTATCCATATGTAACTGTAACCATATACACACACATTCATATATGTATTCATATGACCACACACCCTTCTTCCATTATTTTCTTAGTGAGAAAGATATCATCAGTCACAGTTATTGCTTTTCCATATAGGAATGTAAATAGTTCAACTTTGATAAGTTCCTTTTGATTTCTTTTCCCTGATTACCTTCTCAGGCATCTCTTGCTTCTTGTGTCTGAATGTCAAATTTTCTATTCAACTCTGGTTTTTTCCTCAAGAATACTTGAAAGTCCTCTATTCCACTGAATGACCATATTTTCCCCTGAAACAAGATACTCAGTTTTGCTGGGTAGGTGACCCTTGGGTTCATTCCCAGCTCTTTTGCTCTCTGGAATATCATATTCCATGCCCTTCTATCCCTCAGTGTAGAAGCTGCCAGGTCCTGGGCTATTCTGATTGTGTTTCCACAATATTGAAATTGTTTCTTCCTGGCTGCTTAGAGTATTTTCTCCTTGATCTGGGGATTCTGGAAACTGGCTATAATATTCCTGGGAGTTTTATTTTGGGATCTTTTTCAGGAGGTGATTGGTGGATTCTTTCAACCTCCATTTTGCCCTCTGGATCTAAAACATCAGGGCAATTTTCCTTGAGAATTCCTTGAAGGGTGATTTCTAGGTTCTTTCTTTGATGATGGCTTTCAGGTAGTCCAATAATTTTTAAATTGTCTCTCCTGGATCTATTCTCCAGGTCAGTGGTTTTTCCCATGAGATATTTCACATTGCCTTCTAATCTTTCATTTGTTTGGATCTGCTTAACAGCATCTTGCTTTCTCATAAAGTCATTAGCTTCCATTTGCTCCAGTCTAACTCTGAAGGAATGAATCTCCTCAGTGAACTTTTGAGATTCTTTTTCCATCTGGTGAATTTGACTTTTTAAGGCATTCTTCTCCTCATTGCCCTTTTGGGCCTCCTTTGCCATTTGAGTTAGTCTATTTTTTAAGGTGTTGTTTTCCTCAGTCAGGCTGTTGACCCTCATTTCATACTTTTCCTGCATCCTTCTCATTTCTCTTTCCAATTTTTCCTCCACTTCTCTTATTTGATTTTTAAAGTCCTTCTTAAGGTCCTCTATGGCCTGCAACCCACTCATGTTTTCCCTGGGGCTTTTGGAGCAGGACTTCTGACCTCACAGTCCTTTTCCTGCTCTATGCCCCCCAAATAGGAGTCTAGGGTTGCATTTTTCTGTTTCCTTTGCCTTGGCATGTTGCCACTTAAATACTTGACTTTTGGGCTTGTTGCCACACTATGGCGTTAAGGCCAGATAGAGGAATTTTCTTCCCGAATGTGTGGGGGGCAACTTCCATTTCTGGCAAGCTGTAAACCCACCCACGACTTCCACCCTAGATCACAATCCAGATCCAGGGAGGTTAAAGCAAGAGCGATTACCCCCCAAGACTGATCGCTGGATCTCCCTACAATTAATTGCAGCCCAGGAGCTGGAGCTGCCTCTGAAAACTACAGAATGGCGTGTCTCCTCAGAGGCTTCTAGCCCCCAGGGGAGGAAGCCGACACATTCCCCAAATACTGGTCCCAAAGTCCACAGGACACTAACCTCTCACTTTGTCCTAGGCATGTCTATGTTGATAATTCTGGAGTTGCCACAGCTGCTGGTGTTCTGGGGTCTCTCCAGCCCACTGCTGGCCCTGCCACCCTGGGGCTAAAACCTCGGTTCACGGGGACCTGGGCTCAGCTCGGCTCGGCTCCCCGCACTCTGCACTCTGCGCGCTGCTGGCTCCCAGACTGCTGCGCTGGTCCTTCCTGCAGGGCTGCTGGGCTGTCCTCAGCGGGAGGTTAGCTTCTTTGTGTTGATCTGTGGGTGCTGGGCCTCCAGAAGTTGTTCAGAGTCCCCTTTTACATAGTTTTGGGGGAATCTGGGGGCAGAGTGGCTTGGATGAGCTGTTTCTACTCCACCATCTTGGCTCTGCCCCCCTACCTTAATTTTTTTTTTTTTGTGATCATCTTTTTTATTTGTTTTTTTTTAAAACAAATACTTTATTAATTTCTGTTTTACATCATTCATTTCCGCCAGATTTTGAGTTACAATCATTTTCCCCCCATTATTTCCCTACCCAACCTCCCAGAATAGCAGTCCCACAAGATATCGCTTCCTCCAATCTGCTCTCTCCCATACCTTCTCCCATACCCCCATCGACTTTTCCATTATAGGAAGATGAATTTTTGTGTCCCAATGCCTGCACATCTTATCTCCCAATTATAGGCAAAAGAGTATTAATAATAGTATTTATATATATATTTGAAACATTTAATGTTACGACCTTGAATTTCAGATCCATTTCCTTCCTCCCTTGTCACCCATTCCTTCTTGGGATATAAGTAATTCAGTATATGTTGTACATGTCTAGCTATGCAAAACATTATCATAGTAGATATATTGTACAAGGCTGCTTATAATTCCCTCCCACTCATCCCACCCCCCACCTGGTCCATTCCCTACATAATCCTGTCCCTCTTCTATAGTGGGTACTTCCAACCTCCCCTCCCCCAAGGATGCCCTCCCATCCATCATCCCTCCTCTCATCCCCCTTCCCCCTATCCTGCTGCAGGTTGAGATATCCCATTTAGTATGTATGTCATTTTCTCCCTGAACCAAATTCAATGTGAATGTGGTTTTGCCTTTTTAGCCTTCCTTATTCTCCCCCTCCTTTGCACCCACTTCCCCTACATGAGATAGTTTACCCTACCATGTCTCTCCCCATCTCCTCTTGCCACTTTCCTCTCTCACCTCATAATTTCATCCCTTGAGTATTCTCCCTTCCCAACAAATTCAACCTATGCCCTCTATCCATATATAACTGTAACCATATACACACACATTCACATATGTATTCATATGACCACACCCCCTTCTTCCATTATTTTCATAGTGAGAAAGATATCATCAGTCACAGTTATTGTTTTTCCATATAGGAATGTAAATAGTTCAACTTTGATAAGTTCCTTTTGATTTCTTTTCCCTGATTACCTTCTCAGGCATCTCTTGCTTCTTGTGTCTGGATGTCAAATTTTCTATTCAACTCTGGTTTTTTCCTCAAGAATGCTTGAAAGTCCTCTATTCCACTGAATGACCATATTTTCCCCTGAAACAAAATACTCAGTTTTGCTGGGTAGGTGACCCTTGGGTTCATTCCCAGCTCTTTTGCCCTCTGGAATATCATATTCCATGCCCTTCGATCCCTCAGTGTAGAAGCTGCCAGGTCCTGGGCTATTCTGATTGTGTTTCCACAATATTGAAATTGTTTCTTCCTGGCTGCTTGTAGTATTTTCTCCTTGATCTGGGGATTCTGGAACCTGGCTATAATATTCCTGGGAGTTTTCTTTTTGGGATCTTTTTCAGGAGGTGATCGGTGGATTCTTTCAACCTCTATTTTGCCCTCTGGATCTAAAACATCAGGGCAGTTTTCCTTGAGAATTTCTTGAAGGGTGATTTCTAGGTTCTTTCTTTGATCATGGCTTTCAGGTAGTCCAATAATTTTTAAATTGTCTCTCCTGGATCTATTTTCCAGGTCAGTGGTTTTTCCCATGAGATATTTCACATTGCCTTCTAATCTTTCATTTGTTTGGATCTGCTTAACAGCATCTTGATTTCTCATAAAGTCATTAGCTTCCATTTGCTCCAGTCTAACTCTGAAGGAATGAATCTCCTCAGTGAACTTTTGAGATTCTTTTTCCATCTGGCAAATTCGACTTTTTAAGGCATTCTTCTCCTCATTGCCCTTTTGGGCCTCCTTTGCCATTTGAGTTAGTCTATTTTTTAAGGTGTTGTTTTCCTCAGTCAGGCTGTTGACCCTCATTTCATACTTTTCCTGCATCCTTCTCATTTCTCTTTCCAATTTTTCCTCCACTTCTCTTATTTGATTTTTAAAGTCCTTCTTAAGGTCCTCTATGGCCTGCAACCCGCTCATGTTTTCCCCTGGGGCTTTTGGAGCAGGACTTCTGACCTCACAGTCCTTTTCCCGCTCTATGCCCCCAAAATAGGAGTCTAGGGTTGCATTTTTCTGTTTCCTTTGCCTTGGCATGTTGCCACTTAATTGCTTGACTTTGGGGCTTGTTGCCACACTATGGCTTTAAGGCCAGATAGAGGAATTTTCGTCCCGAACGTGTGGGGGGCAACTTCCGTTTCTGGCAAGCTGTAAACCCACCCACAACTTCCACCCTAGATCACAATCTAGATCCAGGGAGGTTAAAGCAAGAGCAATTACCCCCCAAGACTGATCGCTGGATCTCCCCACGATTTGTAGGCTGGGAGCCGGAAATGCCTCTGAAAACTACAAAATGGCGTGTCTCCTCAGTGGCTTCTAGCCCCCAGGGGAGGGAGCTGACGCATTCCCCAAATACAGGTCCCAAAGTCCATAGGACACTAACCTCTTACTTTGTCCTAGGCAAGTCTATGTTGATAATTCTGGAATCTCCACAGTTCCTGGTGTTCTGGGGTTCCTCCAGCCGGCTGCTGGCCCTGCCGCCCTGGGGCTAAAACCTCGGCTCACGTGGACCTGGGCTCGCTCGGCTCCTGCGCTCTGCGTGCTGCCGGCTCCCAGACCACTGCGCTGGTCCTTCCTGCAGGGTGCTGGGCTGTCCTCAGGGGGTGGTTAGCTTCTTTGTGTTGATCTGTGGGTGCTGGGCCTCCAGAAGTTGTTCAGAGTCCCCTTTTACATAGTTTTGGGGGAATCTGGGGGCAGAGTGGCTTGGATGAGCTGTTTCTACTCCACCATCTTGGCTCTGCCCCCCTACCTTAATTTTTAAAAATTCAGTGGTAACACCCTCTAAAGCAATGTTCTGGGCCTACCCCTGGAAAGGGTTATGACAAAATGAAGAATATTTTCAAATGGAAGACTTGGTGATTCCATAATAACAACTGCTGTTGGGGCGGAGCCAAGATGGCAGAGTAGAAACAGCACTTCCAAGGTGCTCTGCCCCACACAAATTCCAAGCAATGTGAATGGGGACTCTGAACAACTTCTGGAGCCCTGGCAGCCATAGAACGACACAAAGAACCTAACCTCCCGCAGAGAACAGCCCAGCAGCCCTGCAGGAAGCAGCCAGCGCAGCACTCTGAGAGCAGGCAGCACAGCCCTCTGGGAACAGACAACACATCTCTCTGGGAGCAGAGCCCAGGTCCTCATGAGTGGGTGGAGGCTTTACAGAAGCCACCCAACTGGCGGAAGTTGTGAAGACCCCATGATTGGGACGGAAGCTCTCCTGTCTGGTGGCAGAGTTCTACTGTGGCAATAAGCCCCCAAATCAAGTAATTAAGTGGCAACATGTCTAGGCAAAAGAAACAAAATAAACAGAAAAATTCAACATTGGACTCCTATTTTAGGGGCAAAGAGGCTCAAAGCATGGAGGAGGACTGTGAGGTTAGAACTCCTGCACCAAAAGCCCCAAATGAAAATACAAGCTGGCTACAGGCCATAGAGGACTTTAAGGAGCAGATAAGAGAAGTGGGGGAAAATTGGGAATAGAAATGATAAAGATGCAAGAAAAGTATGAAATGACAGTCAACAGCCTGACTGAGGAAAATAACACCTTAAAAAATAGACTAACTCAAATGGCAAAAGAGGCTCAGAAAGCCAATGAGGAGAAGAATGCCTTAAAAAGCCAAATTTGCCAGAGGAAAAAAGAATCTCAAAAGCTCACTGAGGAGATTCATTCCTTCAGAGGTAGACTGAAGCAAATGGAAGCTAGTGACTTTATGAGAAATCAAGATGCTGTTAAACAGATCCAAACAAATGAAAGAATAGAAGGCAATATGAGGTATCTCATGGGAAAAACCACTGACCTGGAAAATAGATCCAGGAGAGATAATTTAAAAATTATTGAACTACCTGAAAGCCATGATCAAAGAAAGAACCTAGAAATCATCCTTCAAGAAATTCTCAAGGAAAATTGCCCTGATGTTTTAGACCCAGTGGGGGAAATAGAGGTTGAAAGAATCCACCAATCACCTCCTGAAAAAGATCCCAAAATAAAACTCCTAGGAATATTACAGCCAGGTTCCAGAACTCCCAGATCAGGGAGAAAATACTATAAGCAGCCAGGAAGAAACAATTTCAATATTGTGGGAACACAATCAGAATAGCCCAGGACCTGGCAGCTTCTACAGTGATGGATAGAAGGGCATGGAATATGATATTCCAGAGGGCAAAAGAGCTGGGATTGAAGCCAAGGGTCACCTACCCAGAAAAACTGAGTATCTTGTTTCAGGGGAAAATATGGTCATTCAGTGAATAGAGGACTTTCAAGCACTCTTGAGGAAAAAACCAGAATTGAATAGAAAATTTGACATCCAGACACAAGAAGCAAGAGATGCTTGAGAAGGTAATCAATGAAAAGAAATCAAAAGGAACTTATCAAAGTTGGACTATTTACATTCCTACATGGAAAAACAATAATTGTGTTTGATGAAACCTTTTTCATTATGAAAATAATTGAAGAAGGGTAAATGGGTATATGTTCACAGGTATGCATGGACAGAGGGCACAGGTTGAATTTGATGGGAAGGGATGATTCTTTTTTTTTTTTTTGGAGGGCAATTGGGGTTGGGTGATTTGCCCATGGTCACACAGCTGGGTTTTTGTTTGTGTGTTGGGTGTCTGGCTCCAGGGCCAGCACTCTGCTCGCTGCGCCACCTAGCCGCCCCAAGGAAGGGATGGTTCTTAAGGGGTGAAGTTAAGAGGTGAGAGAGGAAAGTGGCAAGAGGAGATGGAGAGCGACAGGGTAGGGTAAACTATCTCATGTAGAAGAGGCAAGGGGAAGTAGTTGCAGTGGAGGGGAAGAACAGGAGGGCAAAAAGGCAAAAGCATATTCTCGTTGAAGTTGGCTCAAGGAGAGAATCACATACATACTAAATGGAATATCTCACCCTCACTCACTCTCCTGAGTAGAGGAAAAGGGGATGAGAGGGGGGATGATGGAGGGGAGGGCATTCTGGGGGGAGAGGAGGTTGGAAGTACCCACTATCAAAGAGGGACAGGATCAAAGTAGAGAATGGACCAGGTGGGAGGTGAGATGGGTGGGAGGGAAATATGAACAGTCTTTTACAATATATCTACTATGCTAATGTTTTGCATAGCTATACATGTACAACACATACTGAATTGCTTATCTTCTCAGAGGGTGTGGGTGACAAGGGAGGAAGGGAATGGATCCGAAAATCGAAGTTTTAAAATTAAATGTTTCATAAGATGTCCAGGCACTGGGGCTCAGATATTCACCTTGCCCTAATGGCAAAGTCGAAGGGGGTATGGGAGAAGATATGGGAGAGAGCAGATTGGATGAGGGGATATCTAGTGGGACTGTTATTCTGGGGTTGTGGGTAGGGAAAAAATGGGGGAAAAATGTAACTCATAATCTGGTGGAAACGAATGATGTAAACCAGAAGTTAATAATACATTTGTTTAATAAAAAAAATAACAACTGCTATTTATATAGCTCTTAAAGGCCTATTAAGTGCTACTCGTTCCTGCCCCCCCCCAACTAACTTGTATTTTACTATTTTGCATTTAGCTCAATTTATTCCCTTTATATTTTTTTTTCCTATGGCTTCTTATATTGCTGTGCAGAGAATAAGAATGAGTTGAGACCTGGATTCAAGGTAAATTTAGGTGTGGATTTATTAAGTGTGCAACTGCTTAGAGTATAAACTCAAATCAGGCAGTCCCAAATTGGGGTACACACAGTGCTTATAAAGACCAAAACCACAAAACCATGATTGGGGAGGGGAGCTAGCATGAGCAATGACATACTGAATCCAAGAATTGCCATTGGTTAAATCTATAGCTCAGGGCCAATTTGGGAAAATGGCACAAGGGTACAAAGGTGCAACTTTTCCTGGAACAAGGGCCCTCCCCCTCCCCCTATGCCCATACAGGGTGGAGGGTACAGGGTGAAGAGTCATTGGGTAATGGGGACAAGCTAGGGTCATATACTGGGTAAAGGGTGTGGGGACCCTGCTTAGTCAGTAGAACAGAACAGGGTTAGGGGACTATGCCTTGGGCAATACCCAGGACTATGTCTTAAGCTATTTCAAGCTATTACAGGGTGTAGGATAGAGACAAAGACAACTAGGTAAAGAGACTTAATGGTGGGGTTCAGATCAGGTGAGCCGTGATCTGGGTTTGGGCACAACAATATTTCCATTAGAAAACAAACTTCTTGTAGGTTGGAATTATTTCATTCTTTGAATGAAACCCCAATGCCTAGCATAGTGCCTGATATGCAGGAAAAGCATAATATACATTCACTGATGGATTGGTATATACATTCTATCGTTTGATTTTTACAATAACCCTTTAGCTAGATACAAGGGTACCGAGGTTTGGTGAAAAAACAGGTGACATAAAAGGCCTCATTCACACTCCACTCTTTCCAGACTGTGTCCACTACTTTTTCCACTATATCACATTGCCTTAATGAAGGGGAGGGAAGAGGGAGAAAGGAAGGGAACAATATCTATTAAATGCACTGTGTCTTAAACACAGAATTACAATTATTATCTCATTTGTTCTTCTCTAAATCCTTGTAAGGTAAGTGCTAATATTATCTCCATTTTTCAGTTGAAGAAATTAAGGGAGACAGAGGTTAAGTGACTTGCTCAGGGTTAAATAGTAAGTATCTGCTACTGCTGCTAGGCTGCTGAGGCTATTGCTGCTGCTGCTGCTGCTGCTGGTGACAGGATTTATTTGTTTTTATTTTTGCTTTTTTGGAGGGCAGTTGGGGTTAAGTGACTTGCCCAAGGTCACACAGCTAGTTAAGTGTTAAGTGTCTGAGGCTGGATTTGAACTCAAGTTCTCCTGACTCCAGGGCCGGTGCTCTATTCACTGTGCTACCTAGCCACCCCTTTGTTTTTATTTCTTGAAGAGGACCAAGAAAGTCGTCAGATTTAAGTGAGGCAGAGCTGCACAAAGTAGCCAGCCTCACTATCTCTTCCAAAGTCACAAGTCTTATGGTTAGACAAAAGTCCAGATGACTACTGACGGCTTGATTTATAGCTGATGACTTTGATGGCTTAGAAGACTAAGTGCTCCAAGGATCCTGCTTCAGCACCTACATGGCTGTTGGAACAAATTGTTCTCACCCACCCATCCCACTGAGGAAATCTTCACAGGCTTTGGGTAGACATCCCCCTAATTCCCAAATGGTCTGAGGCCTGCTGGTTAACCTCAGCCTGGTTTAGCCCGCCTGCCAAGTTAGTTTTATCAGAGTGTGGCTCTGTGCATACTATGGTTTCTTGAAGCCACAGGTGAGAGTTGGGTGATAGACACCAGAGGTGGATGAGCAGCCCTGGAAAGGGCTCACCGAACTCTCATACCAGAGGTGCCACTTCTCCTGAATACCCCATACACCCCAGCATTTACATAGCACTTTAAGGTTTGTGAAAAGCTTTATGTGTATTAACTCATTTGATCCTCACAATAACCCTGGAAGGATGATGCTACTATTATCCCCGTTTAAGAGATGGGGAAACTGAGGCATTGGAAGAGAGAATGAATGATTTGCCTATAGTCAGACTGCTAATAAGTGTCTGAGGCAGGATCTGAAATGAGTCATAAGGCTTCCTGACACCAAAATCTGCACTCCCTCCACAGTACAACCTACCTGCCATGCATTCTATTATACAATTAAATTAAATTAAGATTGCTGAACAACAGCATAGTGTTAATTGCCTTATTTCTGCGTACAGCCCTCCAAAACAGACCACACAACTCTAATTTACAAGGCTACCAATCATAAAAGAACCTGACTAAATTCTTTCAACTGCAATGCATATCTAAGAATTATTTATTGCCCAAAGTTAGATATAATGTTAACTATTAGCAGACCCCTTCTCTTTTGTCACTATGGATTGGAAAGGGCTCCTGTAGCCCCCAGTGCAAGTTCTACATGCAGCTACCTGAGCAACCAGACATGGTAACAAGCACACCAAAAAGTTCTGCAAGGCACTTTTTCAGACATTAAAAAAAAATTATTTGTAATAACAATAATGAACTCAGAACAGTCCAGCTCCTGGGGATTAATAGCAAACTGGGGTTTATAGCCTACAGCTGCACCTCAGGCCAACAACTCCCTCCCAGCTACTCATTAACCCACAGGAAATGCCCTGCATTGAGGTCATTATTCCTTATTTATCCTCCAGTAGTGAATACAATGGGAAGGCAAAAGGAGATGGAGGAGAAGTTATAATAAAGAAACTTCAGTCCAGAAGCCAGTCCGAAGTATAGACAGATATCTAAAAGAATCAGAGTTGAGGGTTAAGATATTCTGGGTCTGCTTACAATATCTCCGCATTCATTTTCAGAAAGGCAAAACAAATGGAAAGTTTGTGCCTTAGCGGCCATGGTCTTTTCCATTAGCCAAGCTACAGAGCAGTCAAAAGGAATATATACATATGACTGCTTTTACCAAATAAGAACAGATTTTTTTCAATCAGTTTATCACCATATCTTGTATATTTTCTAAGGTTTTCATTGATGTGTTTGATCAATGGGCTTCCAACCACTTATAAAGCACCAACTCCCATCAAGTTCAAACCTACAATGGTCATGTTTCCCATGAACTCCTAATAATAAATTATTCCCCTTTAAAAGGAACTTTAGGGGCGGCTAGGTGGCACAGTGAATAGAGCGCCGGCCCTGGAGTCAGAAGGACCTGAGTTCGGAGCGGCCTCAGACACTTAATCCGCACAAACAAAAACCTAGCCATGTAACCTTGGGCAAGTTACTTAACCCCAATTTCCCTAAAGGGGCGGCTAGGTGGCGCAGTGAGTAAGAGCACCGGCTTCGGAGTTGGGATGACCCGAGACTAGCCGTGTAACCTTGAGCAAGTTACTTAACCCCAATTGCTTTAAAAAAAAAAAAAAAAGGAACTTTAAAGTTTATAATTTCTTATAATTACAACAGGAGCAAGCATTATTATCCCCATTTTACAGATGAAAAACTGAGGCTCAAAGAGGTGATGTGGTCCAATAAGTGTTCTTTAGGAACTTAACATTCTGTGGTATTGGGGCTGCTGGTGGGGATGATGTTTGAAGATAACTATTCAGAGAGGGCATTATAATCCAGGTTTGAGAGCTGGAATTCTGACCCAAGTCCCAGTGCTTGATTCCCATCCCTAATCCAATGTCCCATTTGAGAGAAAAGATAAATGGTGGGTGGAGTATTGCTTTCTCATTGCTTGCTCTTCTCTATTATTTCCAGTCTGGGCTGGCTGACTTTGTTGGTGGAATACTACCACAGTCAGGACTTTGGCTCTAGTGAGGAACTGATTACTCCCCAACCTTTAAGGGAACCTGTAGGAAGGGAATCCCCAACTGATATCCCTTGGTCTCAATCCATTTGGCAGTTACTTTAAGCCTCAAGGGTTGGATGTATATTTCCCCAGTCTCCAGGGATGACTGATCTGGGCTTCAAGCCCTGCTGTGTACTTCCAAGAGTAACTGTGAAGTATTTTGTGTTATTTGTGAATGGCCCCATCATTACTTTAGGCTTAGATATTACCATTGAGAAAGTAATACAAGAAATGTAGCCAGTTAACTGTGGGACTCAAGTGATCCATCATTTTATTTTACCCATTATAAATTAAAATGGGCTAGTTGGTGCAGTGGCTTGTCAGGAATACTTATCTTCCTGAGTTCAAATCTGGTCTCAGATACTTATTAGCTTTGTGGCTGTGGGCAAGTCACTTAACCCTCTTTGCACCAGTTTCCTCATTAGTAAAATGAGCTTGAGAAAGAAATGGCAACTAACCACTCCGGTTCCTCTGCCAGGAAAACCCTAAATGGGGTCATGAAGAGTTGGACACATCTGAGAAACAACTTGAACAATAACATGGATTAAAATAGCCAATTTACTAATCTAATTGTTTATTGCAGATGTATATATGTATGTGTATGTATATATGTATACATGTATGTATGGGTATACACACACTGAGCTGGATTCTTCCAACAGAAAAGCTATTCTCTGAGATCAAAGGTGGGAACAACTGTAATCATTTATTACAGATGCATACACATATGTGTGTATGTGTGTGAGTATATATGCATATATGTGTGTACATACATATGTATGGTTATAAACACACAGACACACAGACACACAGACACACACACACACACTGAGCTGGATTCTTCCAATAGAAAAGCTATTCTCTGAGATCAAGGCTGGGTACAACTGTAGAATGCATTGATTCTTCTACCCCTATAGGGTGCTAGGGCCTTAGTGTAATAGGTGTATTACAAGGTGTATAATCTTGTTTAATAGGTGCTAGGTAACAATGCTCCAAACAAAGTAAAGTAAAGCTTTCAAAATTGCCTGAAAATTGGGAAAATGGGTCTCTTTCTCCATTCCTTCTAGCCAGTACTGCTGAAAGAGGGGCCTCCATTTATTGTGGGGACTGGTTGCTGCATTCACTCACCTTGTTCATTGATGGGTTAGGAGGCTCAAGGTGGTCAGAAGTTCAAATTAGCAAGGAGACAACAGAGACTGAAGGAAGCATCCATGAATCCATCCAGGCCAGATTTGAATTCAGAAAGATGACGCTTCCTGGCTTGAGGATCAGCATTCTATTCACCCCTTCAGCTAGCAGCCCCATCCTTGTCCATAGTTGAGATTAAATAAATTGAATAGAGGTGAACTATGCATTCTTTGAAAAACTAGTGACAACATGTTGATGTAATAAGGCAAAGGTGGTATGAAAGAATACATGGGCTGGCTGTGAGTTAGACTAGAGAGTTCTAATGACAGATCTTTCCAGAGTGGCTGCATGATCTTGGGTAAGTGGCATTATTTCTCTGGACCTCCATTTTCTTCTCTTTAGAATATAAATTTCTTGACAGTAGAAACTATTTCATTCTCGTATTTGTATTTGCAGTGCCTGACATATAGTATAAGCACTTAATAAATACTTGTTGATTGATTTATTGAAGGGTGTTTAAGTAGATCACCTATACTGAGCTACATTTTATGTTACTATAGAAAGGATATCAAGAGATAAAACAAGGAAAAATAGAGTACTTAGTCTCATAACACAATAGAAAAGGATACTTAGTAGGAAGAAAAGGAGCATCCATGGAAGTAAAATGCATATGCTCTTATTTTGATGCAGCTTTCAAAAAGAGAAAGACCAGGGGCAGCTAGGTGGTGTAGTGAATAGAGCACCAGCCCTGGAGTCAGGCAGACCTGGGTTCAAATCCAGCCTCAGACACTTGACACACTTACTAGAATGTGACTTTGGGCAAGTCACTTAACCCCAATTGCCCTCCAAAAAGCAAAAAACAAAAAAGAGAAAGACTAGTAGGCTTGGACCCAGAATCTCTGGGTTTGAATACTAGCCTTGTCTCTAACTTAACTGAGTAATTTAGGGTAAATCAATTCCCTCTTCTCAAAACTCAATTTCCTCATCTTGAAAATGGGAACTGATACCACTAACTTTTAGCTTATTGTAAAGTGCTTTGAAAACTAAGTACACTATGTAAACAGACACTTTGTTACAGATAATATGGGTAGTGGTCCTGGATTCTGAAATTTATAAATTATCATGATCTGAACATAAGATAATGCAATCTGAGTAATTGTGCTCAGCCTTACAGCTTTTCTCTTGCCTGAGTCCTTGGGCTTTGATTGGCTGATCCGTCCCGTGGGATAGAAAACATCTGTTTGAAGGCCGACTCATCTATTGTCTTATTACATTATTTCAATAGACCAAATGAGATCACATGTGTAAAATAGGTTGCAAACCTTGAAGAGTTATAGAAATGCTGAGTGTTGTTATTATTGTTGTTATTCATTCTCTTCTTTAGATAGATATTTCGTCTACATGGTATATCATTTGTTCTTAGGAAATAGATATAGACAGAGAGATAGATGATAGAGAGATATCCTTAGGAGATATATATATATATATATATATATATATAATACATATATATATACACATATATAAATATATGCATGTAAATTTTATGTAATAAACCCAATACACATGCACATTTATTTCCATATGTGTAAATACACACACATATACTTAAAAAGAGGGGTGAAGTATAAAGAGAGAAGAATTTGGAATCATAGAACCTGCTGCTATTACTACTACTACTACTACTACTTCTACTACTATTGCTACTACTACCACTGCTACTACTACTACTACTGTTACTACTATTACTATTACTACTACTGTTAACTACTGTTACTACTATTACCACCACAACTACTACTGCTATTACTACCATTTATATAGTACTTTAAAGTTTACCAAGCACATTACAAATTTTACCTCATTAGATCCTCACAGTAACACTGGGAGGTATGTTCTATTATTATTCCCATTTTCCAGATGAAGAAAAGAGGTAGACAGAGGATACTGACTTTCCCAGGGTCTCATAGCTAGTAAGTATTTTAGGTGGGATTGAACCAATCCTTTATTGTCTTTGGGCCTCACTACCGTTATCTGTAAAATGAAAGAGTTGAAGAATGTCTGATCTTGTGATCTTATTAAATGGATTAATACAAGCAAACTTCCAGCTGAGTCCATCACTTTGAAGCAAGTGGATTGTATGCCCACTGTGATAAGGCAAAGAAATCTGACTTTTTTTCAAGAGTTTTTTTTTTTTACATGCACACATTCCTTATTTGTATGTGGAAAATAGTGACTCTCCATGCCCTAATTTGAAATTTGCATCCCAATGCACCTCCAGCTGCCATATTTTGATCTTGATTGGGTAGAATTTTGTGCCATCTATGCACCTGCCTGACACAGAAGAGATCTGTAAGGAAACATGATGAGAGTACCTTTGACATAGAATAATAATTCAGTGCTAGAACTGAAACTTTCACACGACTCTGGTTGCTCAGCACTCAAAGCTGGCACAGCAAACGTTGCTTGGCTGCCTTCGAGAAACTTTTGGCTGGTTGTTTTTTGTTTTTGTTTTTCCCACTGTAAGGCAATATATAGAGCATTTGCCATTCTTCCTGATGCATGTCTAAGACAGTGTCCCCCTGGTGCTGGTGAACTGGACAGGGGCCTGGTTGCTCTGTTCCTTTGAAGTATCCTCATGATCGATACTGATTGCCAGGCCAAATAGATTGTGCAGCCATCTACACTGAGTGTTAAGAAGTCTAAAATGAATGGAGTGACTGCATAGCAGGCCATTCCTTTTAAAATGTATGGACATGGTCTATGATGAGCCAATTCAGGTTAAAATATCTTAAGCAAATTCTCATAGGAGCCTAAGTTCAAAATTGATTTTTCTTCAGTGGAAATGATTACTTTCCTCTGGATTCATTCCAAGCCCTTCACAGTCATGAACTGGACACAATAGGCTGGTAAGAGTCTGCTCAGTGCAGGGTATAGTGGGATTCTTAACAGTTGTGACTATATCCCAGGATTACATTCATCTTTGTAATAACAGTTTATCATTGCAGGTTAATGCACAACATATTGAGACTAATTAGAGGTAGAAAGGACTTTAGCAATCACCTGCTTCAGCCTTGTAAAATCCCTAGCTTCCTTCCAAACTTAAACAGAAATTACATCTCCTATAGGAATGCTATCCTGGTTCCCTTCCCCCAATGTCTAGTGTCTTCCTTTCTGAAATGCACAAATAAATTGTGCCTATAAAGACATAGAAAACAAATGTGTATTTACATATGTGTAATTTATTAATGTAAACGATACATACACATATGTGCACATATACATATATGTGTGTATATGTATAATTTACTTTTCTGTACATATATTGTTTCCCCTTAATTTCTTGAGTCAAAGAGTATTTTATTTTTATCTGAATCTCCAGTGCCTAGCACAGGGGCTGGCATAGAGCATCCCCTTAGTAAATGTTTATTGATTAGATAAATGAGTCTAGTGTATTCTTTTCATTTTAAAGGTGAGGAAAATAAGCTTCAGAGAAGACATCAGGGTTGCTGCTCTGTCTAGGCTAAAAATACAATACTCCCCTTCACGTTTTCTCCTTTTCAGTCAAACTGCCCTATTGGCTGTTTACAGTACACAACCTGCCTTTGCCTTGGCTGTCTCCCACACTCTCTCGTCATGTTTGCCTCTCGAAATCCCTAAATCCTGCCAGGGCTCAGACCTCCTTCATGAGGCCCTTCTTGATTCTCCCACCTATTGCAAATCCTGTCCCTTGCTGATTTGCTATATTTCTACTCCTGAGACCTTGGCATAATGCTCTGCACCTCCCACAGGAGTAGACATACAGGGCAGAATGCTGCACACAGTTTCACTCTTTGTTTAGAATTTATGTGTAAAAACAAATGGCAATACATATTAGAACATTAAAACAAAGCTATGAGCTCAAGGATTCACCTCAGTCTAGTCCAGGGGTAGGGAAACTGTGACCTTGAGGACACATCTGGTCATCTAGGTCCTCAAGTATGGTACTAAGAGCCACCTGACTTTGAAGCCACAGGTTCCCCACCCCTGGTCTAGACCATCCCAGATAGTATATAACAGTAGGTATTCCAGGGAAGAAATATCTCAGATGTTTTAGTTCATCTTGCAAGAAGGCATAAGAGGGTAGTAATTACAAAATTATTCTCTGCAAATTTTAGATTCACCATATCCAGTAGAGATACTCTTTAGATGAAGGTTTCAGAGACTCTGGATGTGGATCTCCTCCTCCAGATATAGGGTATGGAATCAGAAGAGCCCTCTCCCCCCAACACAGGCAAGAGTTCCTTAAGTTTGTGTTTTTCTGGACAGTTTCCTGTCAGTATTAGGGACCTCCAACTTCTTGCTGACTTGTTACTTCCCCACTATTTAAACAGAAGGAGAAAACTCAAAAGCGAATCTTGGCAAGGCTCTGACCTTAAGTCCTTATGTTTCTGGTTGTCTGGTGGTCAGTGACACCCTTTCTTCTTAGAACCCCATAGTTTCCTTACAAACTAACCTCAAGAGGTTTCATACAAAGTCCTTCCAGATCCCCAGGTACTAGTACCTTTGCCTGAAAAATTGCCTTGTATTTTTTTAATGCATTTAATTTCTGTACTCAATAGCTAGCACTTATATAATCCTTTGAGGTTTCCAAAGCACTTTACATATTTTTTTCTTACTTGATCCCCACAACAAACCTGTGAGGAAGGTGCTGTTATTATTCCCATATTATGAATGAAGAAACTGAATCTCAGGGAAATTAAATGACTTGCCCAGGGTCACACAACTTGTAAACATCTGAGACATGACTGACACTACATCTGACACTATCCACTGTGACACCTGGCTGCCTCACACACATAATACACACATGCATACATACATATATGTGTAAATACACACATTTTTTTGTGTGTGAGTACATTATATACAGGAGCAGCTAGGTGGTTTAGTGGATAGAGCCCTAGGCTTGGAATCAGGAAGACTCATTTTTCTGAGATGAAATCTGGCCTCAGACACAGACTAGCTGTGTGACCTTAGGCAAGTCATTTAACCCTGGTTTGCCTCTGTTTCCTATCTGTAAAATGAACCAGAGAAGGAAATGTCAAACCTCTCCACTATCTTTGCCAAGAAAACCCTAAATAGGATCATCAAGATGGACAATACTGAAATAAATCACCACCACCATCACAATCTATACATGTATTATATATGCATATATACATATGTGTGTATATACATATATATAATTTATGTGTGTATGCATGTATCTTTATGTATGTATACACGTATACATACACATATACATCTATCTATCTATCTATCTATCATCTCTCCATATTATCTCTTGGGAGAGAATGTAACCTCCTTGAGGGCAGACACTCCTTAATCTTTTGTCCTACCAGTATTTCTCTTGTCCCCATTATCTGAAAGGTCCAGTCTGTTCAACTTCCCACCCCTCACCTGCCCTACCTTTGTAGTCATCTATTATGTTCTCCTATTTTGGAGGGGCATTGTAATTAGCACCCCTGTTCCATTTAACCATTTAACAACAGATTAGTTTTTATAAAGGAATATTTACATTAAAAGTATAGTAAGAACATAAAAATATTTCTTCACAACATCACAGGCACTAATCCCTTTTAGATCACTTAAGTCTCTTGGGAGGGGAGAGAGATTAGCCTCACAGTTTAATTCAACATTATAGCATTTATAGCATTAGATTCACTTTTATAGCATTAGACCCACCATGTCCAAAGCCCAACTGGTCCTTTGCTCAGGACTATTGCCCTTCAAGGCTTCCCTGCTGAGTTGTTTATAATGTCTGGCCTGGAATTTGGGCCTCCAATACCCCCATTGCTATAGCTCACAGGACAGAGACTCTCCTCCCTGGAGCTAGTGCTGAAAAGGATATTTGAAACATACCACAACCTCAGATCCATTTCTTGGGGCTATTTAGCCTGATGGAGGAAAAGGAGGCCCTCAGACCTCTTCCCCACTTACTCTCTGGAGGATCAGCCACCACTCTTCCAGGTTCTGAAAGCTCATAGCTTCTGTGAAGCAGGGGTCATCTACCGTGAGTGAATGAGTCAACTTGAAACTCTGAGTAAAAAAGAGTAACTGTGTTTATTGAGGTAGGTTCCTGATATTCAGGGAATGGAAAAAGGCAGCTTCCAACAATGTGGTGGGTGAATACAGAATGTTCACATTAGCATCAGTTATCTTCTATCCTAGGATCAGGACCCAAGCATCTCCCATGGGGGTTACATCATTTTAGATGGTTTGGGCATGTGCCAAACCTTTTTAAGTTGTCTTTGCATCTCTACTCCCTGACACATAGTTGTTATTCAGTCATTTTTCATTTGTGTCTGACTTCCTGACCCCATTTGGCATTTTTTGATAAAGATACTGGAGTTGTTTGCCATTTCCTTCTCTAGCTCATTTTACAGATAAGGAAAATGAAGCAAACAGGGTTAAGTGACTTGCCCAGGGTCACACAGCTAATAAGTGTCTGAGGCCAGATTTGAACTGAGAAGATGAGCCTTGCTGACTCCAGACCTAACACTCTATCCACTGTGTACCTATCTGCCCTGACACATAATAGTAGGGATTTAATCATGCTTGTTGGCTGACTGATTGATTGATTAGTCCTTCTTTTTGTCTTTGGCTCTCCATACCTTTTTGGCTTTTCAGACTAGCCTGGCTTGAAGCACAGAGTTTTGGTTGTTGGTAGGGGGCATAGCTATCTAACTCTGGGTATACTCCCGGGCTTCTGGCTATATATTTCTTACAAAAAAGGGAGCATTGTACCCATACACATAGCAAAAAACCAGTGTTGGTGAGAAAATCATTCAGACACAAAATGGACAGACACTGGAATGGCTGCAAGTTACAGAGGAATAACCACTTCTCATTCATTTGTTCAGCCAACATTTCAGAGAGGGAGTCAAGTGTGCTATCCAAGAGATCTCAAGGGAATGATCAGAGTGAACAAGGTAGGCCCTGTCCACCCTGCAACACTTTGAGGAGACACCCTCACTGCTCTAAGGAGTCTCAAAGATGTTCATAGGCCATGGTTTCCTCCAGTAAAACAAACAGACAGCCGGCGGATTAAGGAGCAGCTGCCTGTACACATGCCTATTTGAGCTGTGGGCTGGGTGCCCACATTACTGTTTGGGGAACAAGCCACCACTGTTCCAACCTCTTCCGAAAGCCCATAGCTTCTGTGAAGCCTTTCAGTAACCACTCCCACTCGAGGATTTCATCCTACTGTAACCATGAAAGGATGAAGAGAGGAAATAAAAGGGGTTTAAAGGAAGTAGAAAGGAACCCAATCATTCTATCAGCTGGTATATTTTGATGCTTCTCTGTTTGACTAATTTGGACTTTTAGCCCTTAGTCCTGCAGCGTGCCAAGCACATTGAGCATAACACAACGCCATCAATGATAGTTCCTCCAAATTCCATTTTCACACAGGGAGAAGGAAGAGAAATCTGAATAAACCTGAAAGTAGTAAACACTCTTCTTAATATTTGACTCACTCACAGAAGCCTCAGTGATTATTTTTCTGTTCTCAAAGCAAACAGATTCTCACCTCTCCCTCCCTCAGCTCTCCAAAAGACTAAACTCCTGTGCTGGAAGGTGAGAATACACCTTTTTGAAATCATTTCAGGGCCGAAAATAAAAGGCATTTAGCAGAATAGAGCAGAGAATTCCTTTTAGTCTCTTTCCGTGGTTATAAAACTGAACCTTTGATAAAGTGAAATCTGTAGTCTTGAAGTGAACTGTCACTTACCTGTGATTCAGATCTGTTTGGTTACCAGAGATGTCTGCTTCTGGGGAATATTATATCTGGCAAGCCTTCCACACCAGTGATTCTTGAAAATACAGCCGTCAAGGAGTGAATGAAACTACACCAGGCTCAATAATTTTAACTGTATAGTTTCTTTTCAGGTTTGGAATGTCTATCCACTAAACTGAATATAAAGGTATATAAAAAAATCTTCAAATTCTCAACCAATTCTTATGAGACTCAAAGGAACAAATTATTTTGCATTAAACTGTATATGTATTTTTTAAAATAGCTATAAGTAACTTGAATTTTTATGCTTATTTTCAGGAAAGAATGGCCACAGAGCAAAACTTTGTACTTGTAATTGGTCTTCTTAAATGTTTTTAAAATTAGTTTTTAAGAGCAATTCCTTTTTATATTAGCATAGTATCCCCATGTGTCCTTCCACTCCCCCTCCTAGAAAATATTTTTTCTATGTAAAAAAAAATTGATATTCAATTTTAGAAGGAAGGAAGGAACAAAGGAAAAAAGAGAAAGGAAGAAAAGAAGAAGGAAGGAAGAAGAAGAAGAGAGGTAGAAAGAAAAGTAGAAAGGTAGAAAGACTAGAAGAAAGGATGGAAGGAAGAAAAAAGGGTAGAAATAAAAGAAAGAAAGGAAGGATGGAAGGAAGCAAATAAGAAAGAAAAAGAAAGGTAGAAAGAAAGGGAGAACATGAAAAAGATAGAAAAGAGAGAAGGAAGAAAGAAAAAGAAAGGAAGGAAGGAAAGAGGGAAGGAAAGAAAAAACAAATGAGAAAGGAAGGAAAGAGGGAAAAAAGAAAGAGAAAGGAAGAAAGAAAAAAGGTAAGAAAGGAAGAAACAAGGAAGGAAGGGAGGAAGGAAGGAAGGAAGGAGGGGAGGAAGGAAGGAAGGAAAGAAGGAAGGATGGAAGGAAAGAAGGAAGGATCAAGGCCTGGGCTGGTCCTTAGAGGGCAACTAATGCTACTCCCTCTCAGAGTTCTAGGGATGTCTCTGAGGGACTGTTGATGCCAGTACTATCACTGAAGAACCCTCATTAACAATAATCAGCCAGATTCAATTAGGTTTTTACTCAAGATATTTATTAAGGTGGTATAGCAAGAAAATCTCAGCTGGATACTACTGGTTCAATCTCTCTGATAAGAGCAAGGGGTGGTTGGTGGGAGGGGAGGGTCAAGGGAAAAAAGATAGCGCTTCTCTCTCCCCTCCCCTTTTTCTCAAAAACTTTTCCCAATTCCTTGGCTCAAATTGTTGAATTAAAATCCTGCTGACCAGAACTCTTTTACCTCTAGACTAGTTCAAGGTTCAACTGGCTCACCAAGAGTGAATGCTATTTTTATTCTTAGGCCCCTGGGTGTTTCTGATTG
Source organism: Gymnobelideus leadbeateri (assembly GCA_011680675.1). Classification (NCBI taxonomy): domain Eukaryota; kingdom Metazoa; phylum Chordata; class Mammalia; order Diprotodontia; family Petauridae; genus Gymnobelideus; species Gymnobelideus leadbeateri. The sequence goes on from WOXC01009612.1 coordinate 156,146, forward strand.
TTTTAGCCAATTAGGAGATGTTTCTTTCTTTCATGGTGTTGTCTGCCTTCATCTACTGACCAAAGCAGTGTTATCCTTTCAAATTGATTAAAGACTGATTCATATCTAATTTATATTTTTGATGGATTGAATCAATCAGGATAAACCAAAGCCCTCTGCAAATATGTTAATTTAAGTGGGGGTGGAATCCCACACATAGAAGAAAGGGAAGAAAATGGTTCTTCCTTTAAAGCCAAGTACCTAAGTGTCAAGTCTGATTCTTCATTTTTCATCTCTAAGTAGTCTAAGTAAGCATTAATTTGATTAATTTCTTCCAAAACTTCAATAAAAACAGTGATTCTTTTGTGCCCAGTGTCTGTCATCTATCCATCTGTCTGTCTTTCTATCCATCCATCCATTCCTCTCTGTCTATCATCTATCTATCTATATCTATCTATCTATCTATCTATCTATCTATCTATCTATATCTATCTTGTCTGTCTGTCTGTCCATCTATCTATCCATCCATCCATCTATATACCTATATGTATATGTATCATTCTGTGCCTCATCTCAGCATAATTATGATATTTTATTTCATATTCTGAAATGCGAGCAATAGAAGAGGGTAACTAAGGGAAATATGCAGATAATATCACAAAGGAAAATAAGTCTGTCACAATGTTTAGATGTTTTAAATGAAAGTGCTGTTTTGAGTCTGCTTTGTTTGCATATTTGGTGGGGTTCTTTACTTAAATTCCTGACTTTGACACTCGTTGAGTACTTAAATCATTTGGGCCTTAGTTTCTTGATCTGAAAGATGTGAATAATACTTGCACTACACATCTCAATGCTAATAGAATCCGATCATAATAATAGCTGTATTTGTATATCATTTTAAGGTTTGTCAAATATTTCATGAATATCTCGTTTGATTCTCATCACAACCCTAGAAGATAGGTATGTTATTGTCCATGTTTTACAGATGATGAAACTGCTGCAGATAGCCATTAAGTGACTTGCCCAGGATTGCATAGCTAGTAAGTGTCTGAGGTTGGATTTGAACTCATGTTTTCCTCATTCCAGGGACAATGTTTCATCAACTGTACCTAGTTGCCTCCAACATTTTATTGTTGTTATTGTTGTTCATTTGTTTCAGTCATGTGGATGCTTTCTGATCCCATTTCAGGGTTTTCTTGACACAGATACTAGGATGGTTTTCCATTTCCCTCTCCAGCTCATCTATGATGAGGAAACCGAGGAAGATGGTGATTAAGTGACTTCCCCAGGGTCACTCAGTCAGTAAGTGTCTGAGGCTGGATTTAAACTTTGGTCCTCTTGATCCCAGACCCTGCACTTTATCCACTGTGTCACCTAGCCTCCAGCATACATAAAATTATTATTGTTTTTATTTTCTTTTGATAGCATAAAACTTGCTCGCCTATTAAAATCATAAACCTTTCCAGTAAAGAACTGAAATTATTGCATCATTATTACTGTCACATCATCACAGCTCACACTTGTCAAATGAGCATTTATTAAAATAGTGAAAAAAGCTTGACACAAAGAATACAGTTCTGGGATGGTGTTAGCAAGAACTGAGTTCGAATTTGACTTTGATATACTAAATGTGGTTCTGGACAAGTCACCGAAGTCCCTTTTTGCCCCTTATTATAAAGTAAACAGGTTAGAGTGGATGTTCTGTAAGGTTCCTTCCAGTTCCAAATTTATGACCTTATGACTTCTGTGGGCCTCAGGAAATTCCTTAAGACATTTATAAAACCATAGATGGTTGCTCTTTCACACACCTGGGAGTTGCCTACAGTGATGGAATCAGATGCCCTGTGCTTATTCTCCTGGTTTTCAAACTGCGTGCCATGGTAGCTTCAAGCAGAAAACTCATGGTGGTACCATGGGATATTTTAAATTTTTAAGAGAAACATAGTCGATGCATTTTCGCTGCTAAGTACAAAAGCTCATCGAATCTTAATTCCATTTGCAATTCCATATTTTTGTGAAGCTGGGGTTTTGGTGGTTGCTGTAATAAAAAAAAAGCATGATGCAAAAAATCAATGTGGAACAGGGAATGGAGATGGTAACATCTACTCTGATTCGAAGGTTTGAGAGGTTGAACAATACCCGACAGGTGTATATATCCCATTAATAAATAATTGTGATTATTTATGGATGAAATAAATTTGAATGGAAAGAACATTTTTTCTTTCAATTTATGGGTACAATTAGAAGAGAGAATGAAGCTAATGACTTTGCACAGCTCTGCCTCTCTTAAATCCAATTCACTTGAAGTCAAGACATCAGCCTCCTGATGTCATTGGTCCTCACTGAGAACGAAGGACAAAGAACAGCAACAACAAAGACAAAAATTATTTTTTCAAATGGCTAGTGAATTGTCAGAACATAAATATTTATTAAATTGTTCGGCCCTAAACATCTAATAAATGGAGCTGTTAGGTATTTCTCTTGGCTTAAGAAATATCATGAAAAAAAAATTACTGAGACACTAAAGGTTTGGTAAATTTGAGAAAGTTTGGGGACCTCTGGCTTATCCTATAAGAATAATAATCAGAGCTTACACTTAGACAATTTACGAAGTGCTTTATATATGCTCTACAGACTCAGGAGGATGGAGTATAGCATGGATAAATCAAATAGAAAGCGGGAACTTCCCTTCTAACACTGAATTGAAGTAGTCCATGTACATGTGACTGTGAATAGAATGCTAGGCCTGGAATCAGGAGACTCATCATCCTGAATCTAAACTGGGCCTCAACACCTATTAGCTGTGTCACCTTGTAGCATCAAGGCAATATTCACAGCCCATATGGTGACTTTGAAATTTGCTGGCATAGTTTTGAATTGCAAAATATAACAGACTTTCTATATGGAAGACAGAAGCAAAACATTTATTCAGACACCAGAAAGTCAAATCCCATCACTCCAAAACTGAATTCATCATAGCAACAAGAGCAACACCATCCCAAAGCATACCCACAAACACTCAGAAGCCTAACTGTCTCCTTGCCTGCATCCTCTCTCCTCCCTCCATTTTAACTTCTCTGACTCCCAGCTTCCTCTCAGCTCTGCTCCACCCATTCAGCAAACTCCTCCCACCAGAGGCTCCATATGATTACATTCAACCTATTAAAGAACAGGGAATATCTTCAAATTCCCATTACTATTACAGACCCAAGTCACTTAAAACAGTTTGTCTCAGTTTCCTTATTTGTAAAATGATCTAGAGCAGGAAATGGCAAGCTATTCCAGTATCTTTACCAAGAAAGCACCAAATGGGTTCATGAAGAATTGATCATAACTGAAAATGATTGAACTACCACCACCATGTCCACGTTGCAGAGTATAACCTGTGACTTTTATCTGTGTTTGTTCTCTCCATTACCTTGATAGGTTAGAACATCTCTAGGTAATCATATGAGTGTATGACCAGAGAGTTCTGATGTCTTACTATGGTGTGGCAGTAACCTTTAACTGCTAAAGGATGTTTGGGTGTGACACAAGCTCTTTATTCTACCAAGCAGGTAAGACAATAAGTAGGATCCCCCTCCAGACTTTCCTTAGAAAGTCCCTTTTCCATGTTCTACTCAAGGAGTTTGAAAGGAAAGGGCAACTTTAAAAGAGATGAGAAAAGCAATTAATTTTTTGGAAACTTGTTTTGCAAGCAGGTAAAAAAAAGTATTCAACAGAGCCTATTTTTTAAAGTTCTTATATTATTTGATATTATTAACATAAAATCACTCAAGTCAGAAAAGAGGTAGTGGATAATGAGCTGGTCTTTGAGTCAAGAAACCCTGGTTTCCCATCCTACCTCTGACCTGTGTTATCTGTGTTGTCCTGAGTAAGTCACTGAACAGATCAGTGACCCCAAGCAACCCCAAGCAACCCCAAGCAACTCTAAAGCCATCCATTTTCAGAGCAGGTGCCAAACTGTATAGATAGAGGGAGTTTCCTTTTCAGGATTTCCCTAGGCCAGTGAAATCATAAGCCCAGGTACTCTTCTCCAACTCCCAAATAATAGTAGACATTTAAAGATCAGTTTATAAGATTATACTATGTGAATTCTGCCAGTTTTATTTAAAATTAGGGGCTTTGCCACAGGGAAATTTGAAAACCGCTGGTTTGGTTAATTTTTACCATTTTCAAAAATGTTGATAAATAATTTAATTTTTCGGTATAGGAACTGAACAAAATCCTTTATTCAGAGGGACTTATGGAACTCTGTGGTTCTAATGACTATTTCTATCAGTGTAGATACATGTAGCAAGCCTGGGCTTTTAGGGGCCCTGAAATGATTTATTGACTCCCCATTGACCAGGCAAGTGAGAGATGCTGATTAGTTCTATAGACCCCCAACTTCCTTCTCCCAGTTGTTAACCAATGATCTGTTTGTTTCATGGCATATAGATTTATTGATTATAGCCAAGAATAATTAGAGAAAGGTGGATTGGAATCATTAGGGAAGGATTTTCAAAGGAGCTTGAACTCTACTCAGCCTTGAAAACACAGAAAAGAGGAGAGGCACGAGGGAGGGCATATCTGGTAGGGGAAACAGCACAAGCAAGTAGCATGAGGTCAGAAATTAATATACTAGATTGAAAGTGTGTGTGGCTGGGGGAAAGAAGGAATAACTAGACTAGAAGACATTGACAGTACGTTATAGAGAAGTTCCTGAGCACCTAGGAGAGAAGTGATATGGTAAAAGTGATGTTTTGAGAAAATTAATTCGGCTTCAGTGTGTCATATAAACTAAAGAGAGGAGACAATGAAGGCAATAACAACAAGGAGTTACTCATATATATGAGGTGGTGAGGGCCTGGACTAAGGCATTGGTAAGAATGGACAAAATGGACAAATCATAGCTGCAAAAATAAATTTTCAGGTCTCAAAGATTGGTTAGATATGAGAGGCAAAGGAGAAGAAGGAATTCAAGATTAATAGAGAATTTATTAAGTGTGTATTGTGTGCCAGACACTATGGTAAGCACTATGCATACATGTATAAGGGAAGACAGTTTCTGTCCTCAAAGAGCTTACATTCTTTTTAAAAATAAAATGTTACTTTCTTCATTTATCCAGAATTTTTTTACATCTCATCTCCCATACCCACAGAAAGAAAAGAAGAAAGAAAGAAAGAGAAAGAAGGGAGGAAGGAAAGAAGGAAGGAAGGAAGGAAATGAGGAAGAGAGGAAGGGAAGAATGAAGGAGGGAAGGAGGGAGATTAGAAGAAAGAGATGGAGGGAGAAAGAAAGGGAGAAAAGAAAGAAGGAAGAGAAGAAAGGAAGGAAAGAAAGAAGAAGAAAAGGAGGGAGGGAAGGAAAGAATTAGAAAGAGAGTAAGGGAGGCAGAAAGGAAAGAAGGGAGAAAAGGAGGAAAGAGGAGAGGAAAAAAGAAAGAGAGGGAGGAAAATAAATAGCTCATGTGTCATACAAGCATAATCAATTAAAACAAATTCAGATATTGGTCATGAGCAAAAATGTGTTTCTCATTCTACATATCAGCACACCATCTCTCTGTCATGAAATGGGTAGCATTCTTCATCGCTTCCCTGGATCATGGATGATCATTGAATTGATCAGAGCTCTTATATCTTTCAAAATTATTTTTTTCTACACTATTGGTATTATTATATATTCTCCTGACTTCGGCACACTTCAACCAGTATCAGTTCATACAAGTCTTCTCCAATCTATCTAAAGCCATTTATTTCATCATTTCTGATAGCACACTAGTACTTCATTACTTGTACAGCCATTTGCCAGTTGATGAACATCCTCTTATCTCTAGTTCTTTACCACTACATAAAGAGCTGTTAACATTTCTTGCACAAGATAGCACAAATATGGAAAGGGAATGGGGTGTGCTGACAACAGAGATTACTGATTACATTTCTATTATATTATGATATTATAATAATAATTAGCCTGATTTCACAAGCCTCCCAATTTCACGTCTAGTGTTCTTTCCACTATAAATCTTAGTCTTCCACAATGAGCTTGATGCAACACTGGATATGGAAATATTCTATAAGACATTAGAAATATGAGATTGGCAATTGGGGGAAAGATGGGTTTGAAAATGTAGACTTGAGAATGATAAACTTTGTGGAAATATTAATTCCCATCAAAGGGTAGAATTTCTTCAAAGGATTTCAGAGAAAATAGAGCCAATGGAAAACTGAGTCTTAGAATACTCTTGATATTAGGAAACAGGAAGAGGCCCCAGAAGACATCAAGGCAAGAACTTTTAGAGAGAATCATTCAGTAATAGTTTCCAGAGGTGAATAAAGATCAGTACTGGTAAATGGTGTTAAAAGACCAATATTTCTAGACACTGAAAAAGGCCATACAGTTTTGGTAGGAGGTTCCATTTTTCTGTTTTGGTTGGAATGGACGCTGGATTGCAAGGAAAACAGGGAGGAGTGTGTAGAGAAGAAAATAGAGGGAGTTTTTTTTTTCCTCTTTTGAGTAATTGGCAGTATAAAGAAGGAGAGCAGTAGGAAGACTGCCAAAAGAAACATTAGGGTCAAGTGAAATTTTTTTTGATTTAGGAAATAATTGGTTAATTGCTAGATAATTATCCATGAGCTCTTTACATGAGCTCTCTTCTAGTCTGTACTCTCTGTGATCTAACCAGCTCAATTATAAGCTCTGTGGAGATGGCTCCCAAATCTTCAATTTCCAACCTTGGTCTCTTCTCCTAAACTCTAGTCCCTGATCTCTAAGGACCTGCTGAATGTCTCCACCTAGATGTCCCATAGGCATCTCCAATGCAACATGTCCAAAACAGAACTCCTTGTCTTTTTTTCCTCCAAAAAACCAAACTAAAATCACACATTTCCCTAACTTACCTCATTTTGTCACATGAACCATCAATTTTCCAAACATCCAGTTCATGACTTTGCAATCATTCTTATTTCTTCATTCTCCTCAGTCCATATATCTAATCAGTTGCCAAGACCTTGAAAATCTATGTTCATGGAGCCTCTCATGTTCATGCCCTTCTCTTTACTCATATAGCAGTACTCCAGTTCAGTCTCTTATCAACTTTCACCTAAACTATTGAAATAATTTCTTACTTTTTTCCCAGGCTCTAAATTTCTCTTCTCCCCATTCTGCACACAGCTACCAAACTGATATTCCTAAAGCACATCTTACTATATGTATAACTTTTCTTCTTAAAAAGTTTTAGGGGTTCTCAGTTACCTCTATGATGAAACACAAACTCTTCTTTCTGGCCTTAAAATCTCACAAAAATCTGACTCCAGCCTCTTTTTCCAAACTGATCACACATTATTTTCCTGCATACATACTGTATGTTTAAAATACTATGTAAGTGGTGCAATTGTTATTCTTTTTTTTTCTTTTTTGTAGGGCAATTGGGGTAAAGTGACTTGCCCAAGGTCACATAGCTAGTTTTTGTGTCAAGTGTCTGAGTCTGGATTGAACTCAGGTCATCCTGACTCGAGGTCGGGTGCTCTATTCACTGAGCCACCTAGCGGCCCCACTTGTTATTCTTTATACTTAAGGTTCTATATCCTGCTCACATGCCTTTGAACAGGTAGTTCCCCTTGTCTGGAACATTTTCCTTTGAGATAAATGATTATTAAATAACCAGTCCAGGGTTTTTTTCCCTTTCTATTTTCTTATTCTCTACTAGGTCAAATCAGCATTTGAAAGACATTACTGATAATGAAATTGGATTAACTTTCTCTTCAATCTTGTTCAGACCCCATCCTAGTGGGAAAGCCTATTGTGTTCTGTTCAGGCTTTGGGGTGTGGTAGATCCTTTGTCTAGAAGTTTTTGGGGGAAGATTCTGGGAAGACAGCGGAGTAGGTCAGAAAATTCCAAGCTCTCAAGATTTTCCCCCACAAAAGAGTAAAATAACGCCTTAAGGTGAACAAAGTGTGGGTGGAAATAAATAAGAGCAAGAACATATACCTAAATTAAACTATATATTTAGTGCCATACCAATCAATTTACCAAAAACCTACTTTATATAGCTAGAAGAAATAGTAACAAAATTCATTTGGAAGAACAAAATGTCGAGAATATCAAGGGAATTAATGAAAAGAAATGCTAGGGAAGGTGGATTAGCTATACCAGATTTTAATCTGTATTATAAAGCAGCAGTCATCAAAACTACTTGGTACTGGCTGAGGAATAGAGTAGTGGATCAATGGAATAAATTGGGTACATGAGACTCAGAAGTCAATGACTATAGTAATCTACTGTTTGATAAACCCAAAGACCACAGTTTGGGGGATAAGAACTCACTATTTGACAAAAACTGCTGGGAAAACTGGAATATAATATGGCAGAAACTGGGCATAGACCATTATCTAACACCACATACAAAATCAAGTCTAAATGGGTGCATGAACTAGGTATAAAGGCTGATACTGTAAGCAATCTGGGAAAGGAAGGAATGGTTTACCTGTCAGATTTGTGGAGAGGGGAAGACTTTTGACCAAACAAGAATTAGAGAGCATTATAAAATGCAAAATAGATCATTTTGATTACGTCAAATTGAAAAGCTTCTGTATAAACAAAGCCAATGTAACCAAGATTAGGAGGGAAGTGGAAATTTGGGAAAGAATTTTTACAACCTATGTCTCTGATAAAGGACTCATTTCTAAAATATACAGAGAATTGAGTCAAATCTATAAGAATACAAGTCATTCCTCAATTGATAAATGGTCGAGGGCAGTTTTCAGAGGAAGAAATTAAAGATATCTATAAGCATATGAAAAAATGCTCTAAATCACTATTGATTAGAGAAATGCAAATCAAAACAACTCTAAGGTGTCACATCTCACCAGTCAGATTGGCTAAGATGACAAAACAGGAAAATGAAAAATGTTGGAGAGGATGTGGGCAAATTGGAACACTAATGCATTGTTGGTGGAGTTGTGAACTGATCTAACCATTCTGAAGTGCAATCTGAAATTATGCCCAAAGGGCTAAAAATAATTTCATACCCTTTGACCCAGGAATACTACTTCTAGGATTGTATCCCAAAGAGATTATAGAAGTGGGAGGAAGACCCATATGTACAAAAATATTTATAGCAGCATTTTTTGTGGTGGCAAAGAATTGGAAATTAGTGCCCATCAATTGGAGAATGGCTGAACAATAGTATATGAATGTAATGGAACACTATTGTGCTATAAGAAATAAGTAGCAGATGGACTTCATATTTTACCTGGAGAGGCTTATACAAACTGATGCTGAGTGAGAAGAGTAGAACCAGGAGAAATTTGTACACAATTACAGACACAACGTATACGTGATGACTAACTCTGATAGACTGGACTCTTCTCAGCAATGCAGGGTTATAAGTCAACCCCAAAAGACTCATGATGGAGAGAGATGTCTACATCCAGAGAAAGAACTAGAAAGAACTGAGTTTGAGTCCAGATTGAAACAAACTACCTGCTCCTTTTCTTTTTCTTCTTTGGTTTTGTTTCCTCTTTCCCATTGTTCATTCCATCCGATACAATTCTTCTTTATAACCTGACTAATGTCTAATGTGAAAGTATTTGCAGATCTTATACTTGATTGTGTGCTGCCATGGGGGAGAGGGGGAGAGGGAGGGAGAGAAAATTTGAAACTCAAGGAATTGTGGAACTGAATATTGTAAACTAAAAGTAAACAAATAAATTAATAAAGACCAAAAAATTAAAAAAAGTTGTTTGGGGAAAAGAGGCTTTTTGGTGAATTCAGCTATTCTGGAGTTCTCAAAAAAAAAAAACAGCAAAATAAAGCTAAACAATAAGCTTAAAAAAAAAAAGAACAAGGGTATAACCTGGGACAATCTGAGAAGATCACAAGAATCCTAGGACAAGATTTGGTCCCTGTCTAGAGTAAACACCTCCAAGTTAGGTTTCATTTTAACAGGGAGCCTAAAGGCAAAGGAAAAAGAACCCAACAGTAGAACCCTATTTTGGGAATAGAAATGACCAGGGTTCATCTTCAGAGGAGGGTACTGAAGTAAAGAACCCCCTGAAGAGTAATGTTAAATGGTCACCTGCCCCAAAAGAAGTTATAGATGATCTTACAAAAGACTTTAAAAATCAAATGACAGAGGGAATGGCTAGGTGGTGCAGTGAATAGAGCACCAGCCCTGGAGTAAGGAGGACCTGAGTTCAAATGCAGCCTCAGATACTTGACACACTTACTAACTATGTGACTTTGAGCAAGTCACTTAACCCCAAATGCCCTCCAAAAAGCAAAAAAAGAAGAAAAAATATCAAATGACAGAGATGGAGGAAAAACTAAAAAAGAAATTAAGAATAATCCAAGAAAAAGAAGGGTATGAGAGAAAAGTCAACTAAATAGAAAAGGAGATCCAGAATCTTAATGAAGAAAATGATACCTTGAAAATTATAATTGGGCAAAGTGAAGCCAGTTAAATTATAAGAGATCAGGAAATGATTAAACAAAATATGAATAATGAAAAAAATAGAAGAGAAAGTAAAATATCTTATTAAAAATACAACAGATTTGGAGAATAGATCAAGAAGAGAAAATATAAAAATAATTGAATTGACTGAAAGTTACGACTAAAAAAAAGGACTTTTGATACAATAATACAAGAAAAAATTAAAGAAAATTGTCCTGAAACCTTAGAAGGGGGATGGGGGTGGGGTGGAGGGAGCAAGTAGAAATAGAAAAAAATCCATTGATAATCACTTAAAAGTGATCTTATGAGGAAAACTCATAGGAATATCATAATAAAATTTTGAAACCCCCAGCTCAAGGAAAAATATTAAAAGCATCAAGATTAAAACAATTTAAATATGATGGTGCCACAATTAGAATTATACAAGACCTAGCAGCAGAGACATTAAAGAACCACAGGTCTTGAAACACAACATATCAAAGAGCAAAATAGATGGGGCTCTGGCCAAAAATATAATATGTTGCAAAGATAACTATTATCTTGAATGAAAAAAAAATGGACATTTGATAAACTCTCAGACTTTCATGACTTTGTTAAAAACAAAATTTGAACTTCCTAGATGATTTGACATATAAGAACCAATATAAATATAAAGACTGATTTTAAGGGAAATGTCTAAGATTCTTATTAAAAATTGGATAGTTCATAAGAAAGATTGGGGAAAACATGAATATGATATGAATTTTAAATTAAAATACTTTAGAAATAGCTTAAAATTATTTTATACAAATGAAGTGCAAGAGAAAGGGTTGATATACAAGAATTAGATGGGGGAGGAGGGCTGGTGGTTCTGGTAACCTACTTTCCTCGGGAATGGATTTAAGAGGGAACAATACATATATATTTAAAAGATAAAAGTCTTCTAAATTCAGAAGAAATAAAATGGTAGGGACGTAGGGAGGGGGAAGAGGACAAGGGAGGGATTTTTAGAAGGGAGGATAAGAGAATAGGGGTATAGAGGGTGTTTATATTTATGGAAATGGGTGGATAGAGGAGGGATCCTTGGAGGGGCATAGGTAAGTCATAGGAGGGCAATTTAGTGGGTAAAAGTAAAGTAGAGGAGGTAGGAGGGATAGGAAACAAGAGGTATGTGCATACATAAAAACAAAGATCAGGAATAGAATAGCTTTGGGAAACCGTATGTCTACATATGTATATGTATATATTTATAACTATGGAGAAACATTTTAAACTTTATTGTAGTCTTCTGGGGGAGTGGGAGAGGGTATGCATATATTTATAACTATAGAGAAACATATCTGAACTTTATTCTGGCCTTTGGAGGGGGGATTAGGAGGGGGAGAAAAGAAGAGCAAAGCAAAAAAGTGCACAGCAGAGAACAAAAGAAAACTCACAAGGGAGCAAAGAAAAGATAGATAGTTCTCAACACAATGAGTATTATTTATCATATAGGCTGTCTTGAAATAACATTTTATTGTTACATATTTTGAATTCTCTCTTATGCTTTGCTATGTACACAACATGCTTTTTTTTCTTTCTAATTTTGTATTTGTTCCAATATTTAATTTTATGATTTGTTTTTGTTTCTTTTCTCTATCCTCTATTTGTATTCTGATGTTTGAGTCTAAAATAAAATTTTAAGGAAATAAAAAAAGAAGTTTTGGGCTAGGGGTGGACTGGGAGTAAAATTGACATAATCAAAGTCATGTCCCCAGTCCCTTATTAAAATAAGTCTACCTGTCATTATAGTACTTATTTATCTCATTAATTGTTAACCAATTATAATTGATTGCCACCTATCGGGAATACCTGCTCTTTCAAGAGCATATAAGTATCAAGAGGCCACCATGATTGGTCTTTGGTATTTAAGAGTGCCACTGACCCCTTTTATGAATTATTAAAATGCTTAGTTACCTAGAAACTATGTCACTCAAACTTTTAGATGTTACACCTTCCTCAGTTCTGTCTTATAGAACCTCTAATTTCCTTCAAAGCAAAGTTCAGATGTCTCTCCTTTTAGAAAGCCTTTACTAATTGTCCCCTCTAACCAAGTTGTTCAAGCTCTCCATCTCTCTGTCAAATTACTTAGCATATAGTCTTTCTATGTATATTTGTATATTCTTATCTGTGTATATACATGTTTCCCAGCAATAGAATATAAGCCCCTTGGAGACAAGAATGATTTCTATTTTTTTTTTTTTTGGTATCCTCAGGATCTGGTACACAGGAGAGTATAGAACTAGGGTCTAAGCCTATGATTTCATTGGTGAATGAAGCTCTTGAATAAGGAAACATCCTCTACCAATGCAAATCAGTACTTATTCCATATCTTACAGTCTTAGTTGCCTAGAGCACTCAGATGTTAAGTGACTCGTTCAAGTTCACACAGTCAGTAGATGTCACAGGTCAGACTGGAACATAGGTCTAACTCTGAGGTCAACTCTATATCGATTATACCATACTACCTCTCAAACATAGTAGATAGATAATAAATGCTTGATGAACTGAATTGAAATGAATTGAAGGCAGATGGGATAGAGGTAAGTATCTCTGGAAATGGTATGTCCCCTTTATTAGAAGCTTTCATACAAAGACTGGAAGATGAAATTGTTTGCTATGTTATAGAGGGCACCCTTGTTCAGGTATTAAGTAGACTGGATATCAAGTAGATTTCTTTCTAACCCTAAAATTCTTTAATTCTCTGAATTAAGAATGAGAAATTAAAAATCTTATAGGAATAAATGAAGTAATAAATGTCCCTCAAAGGTGATAAGGAATAAATTTAAGAGATGTGGAGGGGTAAATTTTTCAGGAGAGGGATAATTCTTCCTCTGAGACTGGTGGAACAGGAGAGAAAATAGGTATAGACATGGATATTTATACACTCTCAAAAGAATCCGTTCAATGTAAGACTGAAAAAAGGACTCATTCTTTATTAAAAATCATAGCATGCAAGAGTTTACTTAAGCAACAGGTCCTGTTAGTCTGAAAGAGTATCTATATTTTAAACTCTTACTGACTATAAATTTTTCATAAGCTTCCCATACAGGGCCTCCTGGGAATCGAAGAGTCGTTGTTCCTAGCTATAGTTAATAAGGTTATTTCTGCAAAATATTCTGAGGGAGCAGATTTGAAATAACTTTTATTACTCATTTTTATATGGTGAAAGCATAGCCTCCAGAAGAAATGGTGAGTAGACAGATTTCAGAAAAACCTGGAAAGACTTGCATGAACTGATGATGAGTGCAGTGAGCAGAACCAGAACTTTGTACACAGTAACAACAATACTGTGCAATGACTAACTTTGATAGACTTAGCTCTTCTCAGCAATGCAATGATCTAAGACAATTTCCAAAGACTCATGATGGAAAATGCTATCCATTTCCAGAGAAAGAACTATGTAGTCTGCATGCAAATTAAAGACTATTATTTTCATTTTTCTGTTTTTTTAAATCTTTCTTGTGGTTTTAACCCTTTTCTTCTGATTCTTCTTTCATAATATGACTAATGTGGAAATGTGTTTAATATGGTTGTACATTTATAGCCTATATAAAATTGCATGCCTTCTTGGGGAGGGAAGTGGAAATTTAGAACTCAAAATCTTATAAAAGTAAATATTGAAAAGTAAAAAGAAAAAAGAAAGGAAAAAAAAGAAAACATAGGTAAAAACAGATAGAAAGACTGAGAAGAGTGATATAGTGGCATTTCTGGAGTGCTGAGACTTCTGGGACTCATCTTTCTGTATGGTTAATGTGGAATGTTGCTTAAGAAGCAACGGAATTGTGTGGGTATTAGGTCTTGTGCTTAAGTTCTTTTAAAAATGTTTTAATTCATATTTTTCAGTTATTAAGCATTTATTTTCCTCATTCTAACCTTCCCTTCTCATGGGGGAAAAAAGAAAAAGAAAACCATTGGGACAAATATTCATTGTCAAGTAAAATGAATTGCCCAAGGTCAAAACTGAACTCATCATATTTCCCACTAAATGTTTTCCCCCACTCCTAACTTCCCTATTACTGTAGAAGGCAACACTATGCTCCCAATTTCCCAGGCTCACAATCTTGGTGTCATCCCCACTCCTCACTCTCTCTCATCCTCTACATACAATTTATTGCCAAAACTTGCCGACTTCTTTCTCCTTTGCAACATCTCTTGAATATGTTCCCTTCTCTTTTCTGATGCCCCTGGTGCAGACTCTCATCTGGACAATTGCAATACTCTGCTGGTGAGTCTACCTGCCTCAAGTCTACCTCATTCCAATCTACCCTTCATTGAACCACTAAAGTGATTTTCCTAAAGTACTAGCCTGACCATGCCTTCATCCTTTACAATGAATTCTAAAGGCCTCCAGAATCAAATAAAAAATCCTTTATTTGATTTTCAAAGTCCATCATAACCTAGCCCTCTCCTATGTTTTCAGACTTTTTACATCTTACTCCTTATCACATGATCTTTGATCCAGTGACTTGACCTCCTCACTCTTCCACAAACAAGATAATTTAAATCTCTCCACGCCTGTGTCTAGCTCTCCCTCCTGCCTAGATTATGCTTCCTCCTCATCTCCACCTAGTTGGGAGGTAGGTGGTACTGTGGATAGAGTGGTAGGTCAGTAGCTATGAAGACATGCATTCAAATCCAGCCTTAGACACTAGCTGTGTGACCCTGGGCAAACCACTTCCCCTCTGTAATAACCCAATGATGTGAAGATCAAATGATATTTTTGCAAAGTGCACAGGCACTATTGAAATGCTTGTTTTGTTGTCCTCTTTCCCTTCCCTGACATCTTCTAAGCCCCAATTAATATCTTATCTTCTTCTGGAAGCCTTTCCCAACTCCCTCTTAATTCTAATGCTTTCCATCTCTTATTTATTTCTTATTTATCTAGTATATAGTTTATTTGTACATATTTGGTTTATTTTCCCTGCTATGGTCTAGGTTTGGGGGAGAGGTTTTGGAATTTTTTTCCTTTGTAATGAGCTGTACATGCAGAAGTTTTAGAGAGAAGTTTACTTACATTTTCTTTCTGATTATGTCCAAGGAAAATGCCACAATTTTGAATTTTGACAGAGTAATAAGGTAACCACCTTGTAAATCTGCAGCATACATAGGACATTGTGTTTTGTGTATCACTTTTGTCTCTCCCATTAGGTTGTGAGCTGTTTGAAGATATGTACTGTCTTTTGCCTCTTTTCATCTTCCTAGCACTTGGTACAGTGCTTGTGCCATAGTAGGTACTTAATAAATGCTTATTGACTGATTAATTGACAATAATTTAAAAATGTATGGCTCATTATTTGTATTAGTCCATCACCTCTCTGTTAGGAGGTTTAATGGTATTGCGAATTTGAAGATCTTCCCTGCCCTCTAATAGGCTGAATGTAATCACATGGAGTCTGTGGTGGGAGGAGTTTGCTGAAGGGTGGAGCAGAGCCCACAGAAAACTGGGAGAGCACTTAGAGCTGGAGGGAGGAGAGGACACACAGAGAGAGAGGTAGGCTTGAGAGTGTTTGTTTCTGGGAGGGCTAAAGGATGGTGTGGCTGCCTGCTATGCTATGGTGCATTAACTTCGTTGTTACTATGATAGATTTGACTTTCTGGTGTTGGGATTTGGTTTTCTGGTGTCTAAATAAATGTTTTGCTTCTGTCTTATATATGGAAAGTCTTTTATATTTTGCAATTGAGAGCTGCTGACATGTTCATAGTTGCCATTAGCACTGTGAATATTATATTGGTGCTACAGGAGGTGTGGTCTTCTTCATCAGTATTCCTCTGAAATCATGAATGGTTATTTTGTTGATCAGAATAAAGTCCCTCAAAATTATTATTTTTATAATGCTGTTGTAATAATGTAGGTTATTTGTCCTTGTGCTCACATCATTTAGCCTCAGTTCAAAAAAGTCTTCCCTAGTTTCTCTACAAATATTTTTTCTTTTATGTTAATTTTCTTTAAGAACTCATAAATGCTACACAGAAGAAAGGGGAACTAAACAATGATGAAGCCATATTTCAGGTTCAGTTGAAGATTGCAAAGCTGATTGATACAGGTGAGCTCAGTCATCTTTTATCATTCTAAGAGAAATGTATCTAATAGAAGGTATCTATACTTGATAAGTAGAGGAAGCTAGGTGGTTCAGAGAACAGCACTGGTTCTGGAGTCAGGAAGTTCAAGTTTGACTTCACATAATTACTGACTGGATGTATCACCAAGGTAATATTTATAGTATCAATACCAACTATGAATATGCCAGCATACTTCTGAATTGCAAATTATAACCGTCTCTATATAGAAGACAGAAACAAAATATTTATTTAGACACCAGAAAGCCTAATCCCAACACCAGAAAACTGAATTCATCACAGTAACAAAGAAATCTATACACAATAACATTAAAAAGTAACACCATCCCAAAGACTTCCCACAAACACTCACAAGTCTAGCTGTCTCCTTGCCTGCATCCTCTCTCTCCCTCCACACTAACAGCTTTGACTCCCAACTTTGTTTGGGCTCTTTTCTACCCTTCCTGCTCCACCTATACAGCAAACTCCTCCCATCATAGGCTCCATGTGATTACATTCGACCTATTAAAGGGCAGGGAAGATCTTCAAATTACCATTATCATTATACTGGGTGATCCTGGGCAAATCACTTAACACTGTTCATCTCAGTTTCCTTAACTGTAAAATGAACTGGAGAAGGAGATGGCAAACCACTCCAATATCTTTGCCAAGAAAACCCCAAAAAGTGTCATGGAGAGTTAGATACCACTGAACAATAACAAAACAAAAACATAAACAACAACCAAAAAAACCCCCACAAACAACAACAACAACAAAAATTGACAAGTTCATTAAAATAACAAAATAATGGAGGAGGGGATGGGACTAAGTCAAACAAAGCAGCAAACAAAACCTTTTTATCAACATACATAAAAATATATAAATATTAGGGAACATATTTTTCACTCTTCCAAAAGTAGAAATTTTCATTGTTTCCTAAATCAAAATCTGAATATGATCACTTGACAATGTAATACTATTTTTTTTGGGGGGGTGGGGGGGTTGGTGATACCTGTACTTCCCTTTACCTTTGCCTTATAGACTAGTAAGACTTTTTTTTTTTTTTGCTGCAAAGCATTTTCAAGATTATATTGTTCTACCTTCTCATGTTTCAGAAGAGAAAACTGACCCCCAGAGAGATAATGTAAATGAACTTTGTAACCTCTAGCAATAGTTGTAAATTCAATGGTGTGCTGATAAATGTTTAACAACCAACTCCCAGAGGGGGGAAAATGTACTCACAACATGCTTTTAAGTTTAATCTGCATCATTAACATTTTCTCCATCACTCTCTCAAGTCTATACAATCAACAAATCCTGATTTGTAGCATTTGCTTATTCTGAGAGGTAAATGCTCACAAAGAAAATTTAATGATCGGCTCCCCCAGCTGGTATGAGTTGGCTCCAATGTACCATTGTAACTGTAACTGAAATTGTCTATTTTGTCTCACCAGTCTAAACTGTGGTTAAAGAACTTGCCTTCTCCCTAGAATTACACCAGTTCATAAATTGCCCTAATTCCCCAATATATTAGGGAGTGACCACAATGGTATTGACTCCAAATATGGTTGCTTAAAGAACAACAGGAGACACTCAAATCCCTACCTTGTAGTAGTTGACTTTTAATTGTTGTCTGAGATTAGTAACAAGGTTGGAAAAAATATCAAGCTAATCTTTTCAGTCTGGTTAGACTTTCTTTCTCCCAATAGGATCTCTGTACAAAATGAATGGGAATACAGATAATCCCTGGAAGGGGAAGGATTAACTCAGAAAATAAAACCTACTGATATCAATTTCTATAACACTTAAAAACATTCTCTCATGTAGGGGAAAATCCAGGATACAATGAGATGTATTTAACTTAGAAAAAGTTTTCATATCCTTGATGGATACATTAACTCCTGCACCAAAGTCTGTGAATGCCAAATCAAAACTGCAGCCCTCATCGCTTGGCTGACCTAACATGAGTTTCAGTTATTTTTGCAGCAATTTAACACATTGACCCTTAAGTGTGCATTTACTTTGCTTTTAAAGAAGTTTTAAAGAATGACAAATGAAAATTTGATTCGACAACTTGTACTTTGAGTAAAAGAAAATAAACTCTTCTGACATATTCAAAGTGAAAAAGACAATTTTACTTCAATTTTCTTGGTCTTTATTCTTTTTTCCTTCTTACTCTCCTTTTTCTTCAATCTTCCCTTCTCTTTTGCTCTCTCTGTCTCTTCCTTCTTTCTTTCTTTCACCCCCCTCCCTTCCTCTCCTTTTTTCTTTGTTTCTTTTTTCTTTCATTGCATCCTTTCTTTTTCTTTCTCTTTTTCCTCCTTTATTTTCTTTCTCTTTTTCTCCCTTCCTTCTTTTTTCTTTCTTTCATCCTTCTGTTTCTTTTCTTTCTCTTTTTTCTTTCTTCCTTTTTTCTTTTATCTTTTTCTTTCTTTTTTCTTCCATTTTTCTTTTCTCTCTTTCTTTCCTCTCTTTCTTTCTTTCTTTCTTCCTTCCTTCCTTCCTTTCATTCCCTATCTCTTTTTTCTGCTTTTTTCTTCTGACCTCTTCTTTTTTTTCTTTTTTCTCTCTTTCATTTTTTTCACTCTTTTTCATCTTCCACTTTTATCTACCTAATAGATCACAAGAATCGTCCATTTTTCCTTCAAATATTGGCAACACCAACTCTGTGAAAAATCTAAAAATAATGAAAATTAAGCTACCATACTTTCTAAACTCTTGGTAGATATTTCCACTTACTTTGTCATTTTCGGGGGGAAACAATGGTGGCATCTGTGCCCTGGCGCTAAGTGCTCATTTGCATGCAGAGGCAGAGAGATATCCGTTTATTATCAATTTTATGCATTACTTCATTTCATGGTGTTAAAACAATTACATTCAAAGGGTTCAGCAGTCCACAGCCAAGCTATTCAGCACTCCAGCAGCATCATATAATAATGTTATTCAGAGAGAAACACATACATCATAGTTTACTGACTTAGAATAAAAAAAAAGACAAGAGAAGCAACAATTCCTCTACAGCTAAAAGCACAATTAGTAAAATATCAGAGTTATTGTGATAAGCAGCAACACCTAAGGCACATAGGAAATTTATGAACTTCTCAATCACTTTTTCAAAAAGTTGCATGCATGTAATTGAGACAATAGCTCCTTTCCTGAAACTGAGCCACATTCACCAACAACGAGTTTTGTGCAGCACTTTCCAAATGATTATTCTTAATCTCACAGAAAGCAAAATAAATTTCATGTGGCTAGATGGTTCTTCTGTTACCAGTTTTTATAACGCACAGCTTGATACAGCAAACAAACTCCTTGGCTTCAAAGAGAGGCATGTACTAACACTGTTCTATGCATGTTGTAGATTTACAAGGTGGTCATCTGGTTTGTTTGTTTGTTTTTTCTCTCAAAGTTTAAAATTGTGATTTTTCCTTGGGAATAATCAGAAAGGGGACATAAGTAAACATCTTTCTAAAACTTCTGCTTGTGCATCTCATTAAAAGAAAAAAATCCCAACTGCTCCCCCAAACCTAAATTGTAGAAAAATTATAGCTCTGTAAAAAACAGAAAAGAAAAAAAAATCTTTCAAAGTTGTCTATTTTATTTATTCAATCTGAGTTTTTTTTTAAAGGAGAGGAAACCTACACACTAAAGCAGAGATTTTAAATGAGCATTTGTTGAAACATTTAGATGTGGAAAAAAAATCAAATCAAACAACTTTTAATAATACTTTACTGCCAGAGGAAAATAAAATCGAAGCTGCCACTATAAAATAAAAAAGCAATTAGCAACTTTCTGATTGCTATTTCTTTAAGGATCTACCTCAAGAAAACAAATGACGCAAAGCAGGAGGAAAAAATTCTCAAGTAGCTCTAAAGGAAAATAATAAACCTTGATAATTTATGAGACCCATGGCTGGGGCTATTTGGGCCAGGAAAGCAAAGCCCACGATCCTCAGGGTCTAGCAAAGAGCATTCAGGGTTGAAGGTATAAAACTCGTTTTCTTTTTTTTTTCCCCAGAGAGGGAGGTTGGGGAGGATGAGCACCAACTGGGCAGATCAACCTCTTGGGCAGTGACAGTGACCCGACAAGATGGTGAAATCGTGGAAATGATAACTAGAAACTTGGCAATCCTTAATAAAGCATGGGATTTTTTTTTAACCTTTCTGATAAACATGCTTGAGTTTTCACTGGGCATTTCACCCCCAAGTACCATTTAACCCTTTAGGGTAAAACTGAAACTTGGAGTAAAATAAAGCAAATAAACAAACAAAAAAAGCAAGGCAAGTTGAAATGAACAAGTGGATTTTTGGTTCACTTTAGCTCCTTTTTAAATGCTAAAGTTTCAGTTGCCCTGTGTTTTCTTGTAATGGAATTCTCACTGGGGATTTAGCAAAAATTGGTCTGGGTTTGTCAGTCAATTGACATTTATGAAGTGCTCCACAGAGTGCAGACTAACGTCCTAGGCGCTAATCAAATAGTTTCTTTCCTTTAAATTTACAAGCAACTTCAGCCCAAGCTGGCCCCAGATAAAGTAAATATGATGGCAAACGGGAACTCTGAGACAAAGACAAGAGACTGGCATCCTTAAAGACCACTTTTTCTTCTGATTTTCCTTAGAGTGTATCCTTGACTTGTTGAATAGAAGAAAATGGGGGAATAAAAACAATATCCTGAACTTTTTGCCATGGATAAATGAATAATAAGAATAAAAGTATGAAAATAATCCAGGTAGATATTAATAAAAATTTAAAAAATATGTTTCAAGATATCAGTGGCATTTTTCAAAAAATCTGGTAGCATAATAAATATCATAAGATTGTACTGGAGCACATATAGCCATATGTTCATATTCAGAGAACAATGAGGCATACAAGTCTAAGTGTGAGAAGAATAACTATGGGGGAGAAAGACATTATTTCTTCTGTGAAGCAGCTATACGCAGAAGCCACATTCAAATACTTGACAAATAATCCAGTTACGAATTAAGAATAAGTGTGGCCTGATTCTCATCTCCTTCCATCTCCCCATTCACATTTCCCCTGTGAAAAACTCTTTGAAGTTAATAGGAGCTCTGCAGAGAAGGGGGCTTGCCAGGAAACACTGAAACAGTTGGGAAATAAGCCATGACTGGTAGGGAGGCCTGGAAAAGAAAATAGACAATGTTTCTTGAGAACCCAGTAATCTTTAGGGCACTAACCCAGTATACAGCCAGCGAATTACAGGGTTATAGTCTCACCCTCTATCCCCATGTCATGGGGCTGAAGGAAGTGAATTGAAGTTAAACTGGGTGGGAAGAAGAAGAAGAAAAAAAGAGTGTTATAAAGGAGGACAGAAAACACAATTGTTTGTGGCAAAACTGTCCATTTTATAATGATGCCTTTTTCACTTAATTCAGCATCACTGAGTTTTCTTCTATGATATTTTCCATTTTTAATTCTTCACTGCACCTTCCTTTTAACTCCAATGCATCAGAGAAAACTCAATGTTTATTAATGCAACTTTTAAATTGATTAATTTATCGTGCTTCACTGACAATATAGAAAGATGCAGACACTTCTTAGTAGGCCCTCTCTAACTAATAATAGTTTCTGTTCCCATCGCCCAATGTTATTTTGCTTTCTTGCTTTATCTCCATGAAACAATGTTTTTTTAGATTAGCAGGCATGCAGAATGAACAATCAAGGCTATCTGCTGTGGTTTATCCAAGATGGAAAAAATTACTAGTGGAGCAAACTTGCTTTTTTTTTTTTTGGAAAAAGCAAAACATAATCATAATACCACCTTGACTCTTGAATTTATGATCACACGAAATTAACTCCCCCCCCCCCCTTGTTCCATTGGATCATAGGAGTTTACATTTAGAACTGAAAGGGATCTTGGAGGTTATTAAGTTTTACAAAGGAAAATGAGGTTTGAGGAAGTTCAAATCTCTGAGATGGGATTTGCAGGGCAGCTGGGTGGCACAAAGGATAGAGAGCTAGGTATGGAGTCAGAAAGACCTGAATTCAAATGTGACCTCAGACGCTTACTAGCTGTGTGATCCTGGACAAGTTGCTTAACCCTGTTTCACTCAGTTTCCTCATCTGAAAAATGAGATGGAAAAGGAAATGGCAAACCACCCCACTATCTTTGCCAAGAAAAACTAAAATCAGACACAACTGAACAATAGAAGCAACTTCTGGGATTAAGACATTATAATGATGCTGTTGGATATTAAAGTTTTTTTTCTGATACTTTTTTTTTCTTGGAGGTAGAAGGAAAGGCAGTTGGGGTTAAGTGACTTGCCCAAAGGTCACACAGCTAGTAAGTGTCAAGTGTATGAAGCCAGATCTGAACTCAGGTCCTCCTGACTCCAGGGCTGGTGCTCTATCCACTGCACCTAGCTGCCCCTTTTTGTGATACTTCTGTTACCTCTTGAGCAGGAAGAAGGCTGATCAATCTTATACAGTTTCTGGAGAATTATTCAAGGATTATATGATTTACATGTGGAAATCCAAGACCTTAAAGATCATTGAGTCCAACTCTCTTATTTTAGAGATATGGAAACTGAGGCCCAAGGAGATTAAGTGGCTTGCCCAAATTCATAAAGCTTTTAAGTAACAGAACTGAGATTTGAACACAAGTCCTCAGATTCCAAATCTGATAAACTTTCCACTACAACACACCACCTTAATTATCTAGGTAACCACAGAATTAATTAATTGATTGATTAATTACTCATTTTCTCTGACCTCTTCAAGAAGGAGAAACAAACCCTCCCTTGTTTAAGTCAGGCAATTGTCAAGTGGTCAAAGCTGATTTAAAAAATCAGATATGAAATTTTTAATTGTTTCAGAACACTGTCAAAAACAAGAAAAAATTTTATAAAGAAATTTCAAATTCCAATTTGTAGAATTGGGATTTCTTTCTGAAAGACATATACGTGTTGATATTTCTCTGGCATATTCAGAGAAAGGCACATAAGATAGGTGTTTTTGAAGGTCATTCTGTTTTCTTGCTTATGTAAACTGAAGCTGTTTGAGAGTGACAGGTTGAAATTGATTTATTTAAATTTTAAAAGTCACAAAGTAAATTTAGTTGGATTAAAGGACCCAGTGTGGAAAGAGCACTGAGCCTTGAGTGCTAAATTTGGAATCAGAGACTTGAGTTTTAATGCCAAGTCTATCATTTTTAGGTGCAAGGCACATAGAGAGGCATGTGACTTTGTAAGGTGATTAACCTCTCTGGGTCTCAGTTTCCTCATCTGCAATGTGAGGAAGCTAGACTAAATGACCTCTATCTATAGTCCCTTCTGGTTGTCTTATGCCTTTAATATTTGAAGTTGAAATAAAAATAAATCTGGGTCTTAACAAAATAAATAAGGGAGATGTGGTACAGTGGAAATAAAATTGCCTCTGAGGTCAGAGGACCTGGCTTCCAGTCCTGCCTCTGACACTTATTGTCTGTGTAACTTTGGGCAAGTCAATGAACTTCCTTTGGCCTTGGTTTACTCATTTGTAAAATGAAGGGTTTGACAGGATAGCAAAGGAACTATAGTATCTTCAAGCGTTAGAGGTCTAGTCATGTCAGTTCATTAAATTAAGATCTTGATCGAAGGCAGGGGGATAGACCACCTATTTTTACAAGACCCTTTTTCAATGCCATGAGTCTTTGAAATTTCTGAAGAAGTATTTATATAACAAATTACTTTGATTTCAAAATAAAATAATGAGAATTGGTTGATAATTTAAAGAAAAAAATTAGTAAAGGAAAATGAATCTCCATTTCAGATGACTAATTCAAGTCCTTGAAGTCAAAGATGTAGAGGGACCTGAACAAAAGGAAAAACTACCATTCCACCTCAAATTAACATTCTCTACTATGAGCTGAGTGAGGCAACTAGTTAGCTTAGTGGATAAAGTGCTGGGCCTAGAGTTAGGAAGACTCATCTTCCTAAGTTAAAATCTACCTCAGACACTTACTAGTTGTGTGACCTTGGGCAAGTCACTTAACCTTGTTTGCCTCAGTTTCCTCATTTAACATGAGCTGGAGAAGGAAATGGCAAACCACTCCACTATCTCTGTCAAGAAAACCCTAAATGAAGTCACGAAGATTTAGTCATAACTGAACAACAACAAGATGAGAAGAACAACCTCTTAGGCCACCAGGACAATCCAACACAATTTTAAAAATAGTAGCATGTTAGGATACCAATTTGACAAATGTTAGCTCTTAGGAACTTGGTGAAACAAGTAGTATAATTATTTTTT
The DNA here is from genome assembly GCA_011680675.1 of Gymnobelideus leadbeateri. NCBI lineage: Eukaryota > Metazoa > Chordata > Mammalia > Diprotodontia > Petauridae > Gymnobelideus > Gymnobelideus leadbeateri. The sequence continues at coordinate 180,889 of WOXC01009612.1, forward strand.
ATCTCTATTTTACTGTTGAGAAAGCTGAAGCTAAGACCCGAGCTCAGGGCCTTCTTATTGTTATTTCAATAGTCTTTCCATTATAGTATGTCACATTAATTACCTTTATATGCCACTGAAGTAGCTCTAAAATGATAATAATAATATAATTTGTGTTTATTCACTGCCTTAACACTTTGCATGGTGTCTCATTTGATCTTCACATCTCTGATGCAGTAAAAATCATTGTCCTCATTTTATAGATGAGAAAACTGAGCCTGAGAGATGAAGGGAGTTGCCCAGGGGCATTGGCATTATCCACATCTCACATAGATTATACCATCCTTTCATGACTCTACCGCATCTATTGTAACATTAGGTTATGGGAATAGAAACCTCAAATCACAAAGTTAACCAGGAAAACGAAATCAAAATGTTTTTTAGCTGCTGTTAGGTGAGAGCAAATGCCATTTTCTCACCTGCATCAAGACATCTTTATAATATTCTTTGCATACTAATGCCATTTCCCATAGGCTGGCTACATCCACCTCACACATACTTCATTACTTCACATTATTCCTTCATGATTCCTTCACGATAAATGATATGAATTATGATGGGACACTGTAGAAGCATAAGTTGTTCAGTACAAAGTACTTACCATCTATTTAGGACATAATACTAAACCTTTGAAACAGTTATTGAAATCATAATGCTGAATGTGTGTGTGAAATTATGAGTTCTTACTTAAAAAGACTTACATGAACTGAGGAGTGAAGTGAGCAGAACCAGGAGAACATTGTACACAATAACAGCTGCATTGTGTGATGATCAACTGTGATAGACTTATCCATTCTCAGTAATACAATGATCTAAGACAATTTCAAAAGACTCATGATGAAAAACATTATCCACATCCAGAGAAAGAACTATGGAATCTGAATGCAAATCAAAGGACACTATTTTCTTTTTTTTTTTACTTTCCCTTTTGTTCTGTTTCTTCTTTTACAGCATGACTGATATGGAAATATGTTTAAATGATTGCACATGTAAAATCTATGTTAGATTGCTTGCCATCTTGGGGAGGGATAACGGGAGGGAGAAAAAAATTGAAACTCAAAATTTTGTAAGAAAAATAATGTTGAAAACAATCTTTACATGTAATTGGGGAAAATACCATTTAAAGGTTATAAAAAAAGGAAAAAAAGAACATATACCCATAAGATTACATTTTTCTTATTAAAATCTATTTTGGTAAAAAATAAAAAATTACGAATTTTTAAAAACTTCTATGGGAGTTTTGTGAAGATGCTTCAAATCTATTTGAGCAACTTCTCAGGATTTCTCCATGTTAAAAAGACAATGGGAATATGCTGAAAACTACAGAAAGTATTAATAATATGTTAAAACATAGTCAAAATCTCATTAGAGTGGAGCTAGGTGGCTGAGTAGATTGAGTACTGGCCCTGGAGTCAGGAAGACTGGAGTTCAGACTGACTCAGACACTTATTAGCTGTGTGTCTCTGGGCAAGTCAACCTAACTCCAATTACCTCAAAAACAAAAACAAAATAAAACACCCAAAAACCTCATTGAAGAAACAATGATTGAGAACTATCAAAAAGCAGTTTGGGGATTCCCTGTTACTTGGAGAATCTACAGAAAGCCAATCAAAAGAGTAACCCTTAAACTTTCCCTGAAAAGTCTTAAAAGACTTAAGAAGTCTTAAAAGACTTAAAAGAAACTTACAGATAGCTTTGTATTATACATAATATACCAATCAGTTTTGGTGATCTGGAATTAAAGATAGGAAATGAAGCTGTTATTTCACTGGTGTAGGGAATTCTGGTGGAAAAACTTCTACCAATGAAGATTGGCACCTTCTCAGCAATTTAGTTTCTTAAAGATGCCTAGACCAGAGAGGTTAAGAGAATTGTCCAGGGCCATACGGCCAATATATGGCAGAGATGAAACTTGAATCTAGGTCTTCCTGGATCCATGGCTAATTCTTTATCCAATATGCTACAGCTGCCTCTCATAGTTTGGAATTTTAATGATGAATTCCACTGTATTGGTGGAAAAAAGCAAGAAAGACCTGGCTTCAGATCTAGAGCTGCCTGCTGGAGACCAAACTAGAACTGGGCAGTTGGAAAACTTATCTTCCTTCCTTCCTCCCTCCCTTCTCTCTCTTTCTCTCTCTCTCTCTCTCTCTCTCTCTCTCTCTCTCTCTCTCTCTCTCTCTCTCCCTCCCTCCCTCCCTCCCTCCTTCCCTCCCTCCCTCCCTCTCTCTCTCTCTTTCTTTTCTCTTTGTCCACATAGGGTATCTATCACATCCTTACCTACAGGTGCTCTACCCAAAGAAAATGTAACTTTTAATGTCTGAAATTTTTTTACTCCTTTTTTCTTAAAGACCATCCTTAACCCCAAATGACTCTGCCTCTCATTGATTGGCCAATAATAGATCTCAGACCAAACCCTACTTGGTCATTTGGGGGGCACTGATAGGCTCAGAATGTTTCTGTTTTGTCCAGAAATCTTGAGGGTCTCCCCCTCCCAGATCTGTTTTTAAAGAGGTCATTCCATGCCTCATTTCTTATTAAGCCTTAATCACTGAATAGGCTTTGCCTCAGTCAAACTGAGACCTGTTAAAGCCCTTAGCTTGAGAAGCCAGGGATACCCACTGCATCCTGGGCCATCTCCAGTCATCCTTATCTATATCTGGCCACTGGACCTAGGTGGTGACTCTGGTGACTCTGCACAGCCCTCCTTCACTTAAATCCATTTCACTCACATGCCATGGCATAACCTTCCTGATGTCATGGTCATCTTCCACAATGAGGGACAAACAGCAAGCATCAGCAACCTTTGTGTGCTGCCTCTGACACTTTTTACTGATGCTGCTTTGGGTAAGTCACTTAACTCTTCTAAACCCATTTTCTCTCAGATAAATGGAGCAAATTGAATCTGAGATACCTGCTTCCCTGGAGAAGGAAATGGAAAACTATTTCAAGAAAATGTTACGGGGGATCATAAAGAATCAGATGTGACTGAAACAGCTCAACAACTATAACCTATTTCATGGACTTTTCAGGTGATCAAATGAGTTCATGTATATAAATTATGCATTGCAAACCTTAGAAGGCCACATAACAGCAATTCTTCAGTCAGCAAGCGTTCCTTAAGCACCTACTATGTGCTAGGCTCTGCATTAGATACAAAAGTAAAAATGAAGCCATCTCTGCCCTTAAGCCATGTATGTCCTATTGGGGGAAGTAACATGTCCCCATATGATGAGTTTCTACAAAATACATACAATTTGTGTGTAACACAATTTCAGGGATTGGAGAAAGATACTAGCACTAGGGGAGCCAGGAAAGGCATAAGAGGGGATAGTTCAAGCTATTGTTTAACAGAAGCTGGGTGAGGAGGGAGGGCAGTCCAGGCATGGGGACAGCCTGTGCAGGGGCACAGAGATGGGAGATGGCAAGTTATATGTTTTGTTGTTACTCTGTCATTTCTCAGTCATGTCTGACTCTTCATGACCCTATTTGAGGCTTTCTTGCCAAAAATACTGGAGTAGTTTGCTATTTCTTTCTCCAGTTCATTTTTTCAGATGAGAAAATTGAGGTAAACAGTGTTAAGTGACTTACCCAGGATCACACAGCTAATAAGTGTATGAAGTTGGATCATAACTTAGGAAAAGGAGTCTTCCTGACTTCAGGCCTGGCACTCTATTTATTGTTCTACTTAGTTACATAAGGAACAGCAAAATAGCCAATTTGGCTGGACTGGAAGTAATGAGCAAAAAAAAGCTGGAAAGATAGTTTGGAGTCAAATTGTAAAAGGCATTAGATGCCAACAGAGGATGTTACATTTAATTCTTGAGGCAATAGGTTGACACTAGAACACATTTAGAAAAGGAGTGACATACTTAGATCTGTGCTTTAGGAAAAATTACCATTTTTAGCTGAGTTGAGGATGTATTGGAGAATTTAGAGACAAAGCTGGACAAGCATTTAGGAAGTGATTGCAATAGTCCTGAGGTGGGGAACCTGAGGCCTGGAGGCCACATGTGACCTTCTAGGTCCTCAAATGTGGCCCTTTGACTGAATCCAAACCTAAGTTTCAGTCAAAGGATTAAGTCAAAAGGCCATACTTAAGGACCTAGAGGGCCACATGTGGCCTCAAGGCCATAGGTTCCCCACCCTTGGCAGGCAAGGGGTGATAAAAGACTTGTTCTTGTTCAATGCCTATGGGAGCAAAAAAAGGGGACAGATAGAAACTTTGTTGTAGAGCTAGCACTGATATGATTTGTCAACTGACTGGACATGTGGTATAGAGGATGGTGAAAAGTCAAGGATAATTCTAAGGTTATAAACTTGCAAATATAAGGATGGTTGTGCCCTTGACAGAAACAACACTATTATTATCTGTGGGGGAGTCATGAGAATCTCTAATTAATATAATCCCCCAATACAATAAATGAGATTATAGTTCATGGACCTGTACTGGGTGGGCAAGGGTATGGACTTAGTCTTGCATACTAGTCCTTGATTGAGAGATATTACAGGAATTCCTCGCTGAGAGGAAACAGAGGAATCCTCTGATGGGTCTCTGAAAACTAGGTTACCTCTTGATGATTGGTTGCCTAAGACCCAGGAATGTGAACTCTCATCAGGAGAAGCTTCCTTTTTTGTGGTCTACAGCAACAAGGAGAAATGTCTCTGTCTTATTCCTTTGGCTCATTGTCTCCTTTTGAATACTTTCTCTTTGTTGGATTTCCATCAGGAAAGAGAATGGGCCAAGTGGGGGATGGAAGGGAAGGTTTCTCTCCTCCAGTAGTCATGGTGACTTACGTCAAAAACATGTGGCAGTGGGAGATGTGTTTGCCCAGGTGGTAGAGGAGTTTCTTATACTTAAGGTTCTTTAATGACTTATTCTGCCTATTTCCTGTTCTGAACATAGGCCAAAAACTAGCAATCCTGAGGAAGTAGCTAATATCTGTCTTGGAGTTTCCCACATGGGTAATTTTGAGTATGAGAGAGTTGGGCACTAGTTGCTCAGGGAGAAGATTTTCATAGTAGCCAGCTTTTTCAAGGAGAAGAGAATCTCTCAACAGTATGATTATGTGACTGAAAGACTAAAGCCATCCTATGGCTTGGTAGAAAATCTGGACCTTGCCAAACTCCCATGATAATTATTTGCAAGTTGCTCAGACAGAAGTCTTAGACAAATGGGAAATAACTGTATATTGGTCCCATAATGGATGGTTATGAGAATTGAGAGTCTATATTAAGTGTCATGATTGCATTGTTTTCTCTTTTATTTTTTTCATCCTCCTTCATCTTTTCTAGTTTAGTGGAGGAAATTAAAAATTTGTGCAATACTTGATCTCATATCATACACTAAATATCTTTTTGGGAATGGTTGTTAACCACTTTGGGAGGAAAGCCTAGACATGAGCCACAACTAAGCTTAATTTTAGACATTTTTCTAGAGATATCCAGATGAGGATATAAATGACCCAGAAATTTATATATTATTGGAAATATAGACTGATATACTTGAAAGCACTTCATTTTGATTTGCTGGGACAGAAAAAAATAACTGAGAGAAAAGGATAAATGAAACAGTTTGAGCAGAAAAGTCTCTGAACAATCTAAAGGTCCAGATCCTCTAATCTCATGAATGGATTAGGGTGTGTGTGGGTAAGATTGACTGATGACTCTCCAGATCAAGTCTTTTTATAATTATTATTAGTAATATTAGTTTTATTCTCAGTGGTAAAAGTGACATAATAAATAGAAAACCAACTTAGATCCAAGAAGATCTGGGTTCGAGCACCAAATCTGTCGTATATTAACTGTATGACATGGGGCTCAAGATCTTGGTTTTGGAGTTAACTCTCTAAGAGTATAAGCTGCAGAGCAGGTGTCTGTATAGTTAGAGATCTTCCTCATTAGAAGCTCTCTCTACCAATTCAATCATAGATCTTGCTAAAAATTATATTATTATTTACTATATGTGGACAGAAATACCTTAACAAAGGTTATGCTGTCACAAGAAATGGTTACAGAAGAAACTGGAAGAGAATTAAACTATTTCAGCTTTGGCTCTGTTGCTTATATCATATAACATCTTGAGCTTCAAAAATTAATTCCCGTACCAAGGTGACTAAAATGACCTTCACTTAATAACCAAGTTTCAAAGATCAATGAGGTATTTAACAAATACATCCTACTGCTTCTTGATGTTTATTTACAATGCCAAAATGCTTTATTTTGGTTGTTGTAAAGCAAAACCTTCAAAAACAACATGTCTTTTAAGTTAAAAAGAAGAGAAAACATGTTCATCTCAACTAAATCTCTGCACTCAGCAATGACGTGCTTTTATTTTTTTTTCATTTTTCAATAGCTTCATAGGTAACAAACCTCTTAACTTCATCCTGATTCCATAGGGGACAATGACTTAACTACAACATTAAGGAAAGGATAACTTCAAGGGAAAGTCAGTGGCCCCACAGTAGCTCTTAAGGGTTCTAACTTTGAAATGCCTGAATGAAAGACAAGCGAGGCATTAATTTTCTGCTGAACCTGAAAACACATAAACAACACCTTCACCTCAGACTCTCTACTTTGCTTTGTTTATGCCCAATGAGCAATGGTTTATTTGGATGGAGGGAATGAAGATTCTGACCAGACCAGGGATGGAGGGAATACGTTGAGTACTGTACCATAACACTCAGGGGCATGATAAAATTGCATATGGCTGCTCTTCCAGGTTGATGCTGTAAGCTGAGGAGGAAACAAAGGCAAATCTCTACATCTGTTAATTCTGTTTTTGACTCCCACATACTTATCACCAAGATAGACAGATAGATAGACAGAAAGACAGACAGATAGATAGATAGATAGATAGATAGATAGATAGATAGATAGATGGATAGATGGATGGACAGATGGATAGATATTCAGTGTAGAATTCTTTTTCTCTGAACAAGCAGCGCACTGTGCTCTCTTGAATTCTCTAGAGTAAAACTGAAAAGTGATGAATAATGGCATAAATCATGGTTTCTCTTTGCACTTGTGAATTTTATTTTATATTTTAAGACCTTAGAAGTCATTTATTAGAAAGGAAAGGACTACTTTCGCTGTTCTATAGACTAACATTTGATCTTGTCCATTGGATATCTACTAAATATGACTATAAAGCAATGACTGATGTTTGCAAAACTTAAACTTTCTAGTGACTTTTGTTAGTATTATTGTAGAAAGGATTTCTGTTCAGGTACCAGTTAGTTTAGGTGACTTTTGATGTTTTTCTAATTGTGAGATGCTGTAATTAAATAACTGTGGTCCTTTCAAATCATTCTCTATAGATTCTGTGTACATTCTAGTGATGCTGCCTATGGTCAAAACTTTTTTTTTAGCTCATGTTTTTTTTTTTAATTGTTGGGAACAGTTTCCAATATACAAAAGAAAAGAGAGACTTTATGTTAGTGGTCAAACTATTCTTAGCTAACTGCCATAGATTTTACACAGTGTGTTATATTGAATTTTATAAGAAAATTCTCAAGCTATTGAATGTAAAAAGATTTTAATACTACTTGAATAGTCTCCCTAGTCACCACTCCTTTATATGTTCTGTCTCTCTCCCCCCACCTCCTCCATTAAAATGTAAGCTTCCTGAGGTCAGGGACAATCTCACTTTTGTGTTTGTGTCATCACTGCCTAGAAGAATACCTGACACATTGCAAGTGTTTAATAATTTATAATAAATTTCATTTATTTTATTCACCAAATCAAGGTACCTAACTTGAATTCACTAGAAAACAGAGTTAGGGGATCCTATTGAAAGCTCTTCTTTATGTCTTACTCAGTTGAGTCATCTTGAGACAAATATTATTTAAATGCTGACAAATTGGCTACGTGTCCAGACTTCAAATGTCGATGACCTTGTCTTATCACTTGATGTTCTGTAGGCTTTGTAAATCATGAGGGTGACATTGTTCAAGAAATAGCATGTAACTTCTATGATAGGCCTGGCTCTCAAGATCACATAGGAGTTTAGAAATCAGTACAAGACCTTCAGTTATAGACCTGTATCCTTGTGATTGAAGCTAGGTTTATTTAATTCAATTCTAGTCACTAGGAATTTAAAAGTGAATTATGTTTGTTCTTTGGTAGTTTATAATCCTGTGTAAAAATATGTACCAATAATTATGATCCAAATTAGAATAATGTTGAAGGGACAAACCTAAGCAAAGTGCTATTCAAATCCTATTTGCCTTGGTTCCTCATCTGTAAAATAAGCTGGAGAAGGAAATGGCAAGCCCCTCCAGTATCTTTGCCAAGAGAACCCCAAATGGGGTCACAGAGAATTGGCACAACTGGAATAGTTAGAACAAAAATAATAGCGGCAGCAATAACAAAAGTTCTTGCAATGATTCCATGCTTTTCTCTGAATCAAAGGACCATCATTTTAATACCATATGATTCTTCCATTGATATCATATGACTGCATATCACAGAATACTGCCGTCTCTGAAGAATACAAGTGAGGATTGCCAAAAAGACCAATGGGAGGTATGTCACCATGCAGGCTCAAGTGCACTGCAAACAAGAATTTAGGAAGGATGAATAGGATAAAAGATGCCATTTGTGGAATGTTTAATAGAGAAAGAAGAAGGAATGCTCTTGTGGTGAGAGCAATGGAGAGCCTCCTGTAGGATCCATTAGTATCTATTCAATTCCAGAAGAATATGAGGAAGATCCTTGGCATATTGGGTAGACTATTACAAATTTATGGTAAATGTGAGAAAATCTCATAGGATGGGCAAGGTTATAATCTACATCATTGGAAATCACATCAATGAGATCACAGATACATTTGAATATGTGATTTTTATAGGCAATGTTAGATACAAAGTTTTTCCCCCCAAATCTATATTTTATCTTCTAATTTTAGATGGTCCATCATTCTTTCACCAAGGAAAGGGAGCTATTGGTTATAACAATGCCTGTAAATATTCTGAATATATTTTCCTCAAATGAATTCTCATACTTTGTTTTAAAATAATGTATTTATGTTTCTTATTACTTTTTATTGGGTCATAAACTCCTTTAGGGTAGAAACCAAGCCCTATTCATATGTATCTCCTATAGGGACCTAGCTTGTTTTACATGGAGTAGCTGGTCATTAAAGTCTCTTGAGAGGTAGGCATTATATTGATTAAGAATCACTTCAATTTTCCTATCATTTGTAATTACTGCTGTTAGGAGGGCTCTGTGTTTTGAACATGTATCCCAGTGTTCAATCACAAATATAGTGCCAAAATGTTACAGAGTTAAGGGGAGAATACATACATGCACAATATATATGTGGAGCACATGTATGTGTGTATGTATATACGAGTATATATGTGTTTGTGTATTTCTATATCTATATCTACCTATCTGTATCTTGCTTTCAATAATGAAGTAACAGGACTGTTACTAAGGCTATTTTACATAAACAATAAAATAATTATTTGTTTCTCTTTATAAAGTAATTTGAAAATTTCAAAGCATTTTGTAGGAACTAAACTCAGTTCTCATTTTGCAAAAAGCCATATGGATTAATTTTACCAAATATCTCATAATATTATGATTATCTGTTTAAGATTCAGCTAAAATGCCATTTCCAACACAACTTGCCTTATCCCTGCCAATTATTTTTAATTCCCCTAGAAACTACATCGAATTTATTCTGTATATATTCTCAGCATTTTATATTTCCTTTGTACATATACAAAATAGAATGTGAGCTCTTTGAGAGCAGAGGCAATTTTCATTTTTCCCCCTAGGTATCCCAGCACCTAGCATAATGTCTGACATATGTTATACATTTGTTTAATAAATGTCTATTGAATTAAATTGACCAAATTTATAGTTGTCCTATTAATTTTTTAATTGAATAAGGTCAATATTTTCCATCATCAAATGAGTCAACATAGCAAAGATCAACATGATTTCTGGGTTAAAGAATTTCAGCTAAAATTTGTTTTGTTCCATTATTAGAATATCAAATATTTTCACTCAATGTGTGAGATTTTGCTTTGTAAAACCAATGCCGTTATTTTCTGTTTTTCCAATCACATTTCAATGTGGTAAAATGAGAGACACTAATAAGCTTAAAAAAGAATGAGGAGTTCTTTAGTTCTATACTTCAAGAACATTTGTAAGACTGGTCTCCAACTTGGTTTAAAAAAATCCATTTATGAAGGAATGAATCAATAGATAACAGCCAAGGTGTTTTAAATAGGCAGGTGACAGGTTGTTAATTCACCCCCTGCTCTCTTTTGGAAGTTGTCTGATAAAATGAGCCTCATGATTATGACTTTGATGTGCTTGGTGTTCAAAAACAATAAGGTTTCAGGACCAAATAGAATCCTTGCTAGCAGTTGGCTGAGACATCAAGAACAAGAAGAAGAATTTCTGAGACCTTATTGGTGAACATATGGCAGACTCTGATTTCCTTACTAAATCAGATGATATTACTAGAACTGGGTCATTATGCACACATTGTAATCTATCGTTAAGCCCAACAAAGTAATATTTAGCTAGTGCTTTAATTGTGCTACTGGGATTTATCTCTGCTTTTCAGAGGGAAAAAAAAAAGTCAAGTGGGAGGGAACAGGGAGACAAAGCAGTGAATTTTCCATTTTAATAAAAGAGATTGTCATTTTTGACAAATGATGTTGCGGTGCAGAATATATACCTATTCTGATAAGCCTTCCACAATGAAGCCATGTGATTGTGCCTTTTAAAGAATCTGAGCTCATAGTCTGATGTACATGAGAATATTTTACTTTGAGAATGGTAGCTTTGTGGTCAGGGACAGGAGTTTTCACATAATGATACATATAGAGGATTATGTATAAATGTGTATTTAATGAGGTGGAACTCTAGAACACTTTAAAAATCTAAAACAGACAGGTATTTCAAGTCCTTCACTTATTGAGACCTCTTTTCAACTACCCTTCCCTTCACTCCTATATTCCTACCCTTCATCATTCCTAATGACACTGTGTCCCCTTTCTTTGTGAACTGTGACCAATGTATTGTGAATTCATTGCTAGCCTTTATCAATTGGCTCCAATATCTGCAACAGTGTCCCAATCCAATAATGTATTAGGTTGATAAAAGCTCTGTCATAGCCATTCATATAAGCCTGTATGAACCCTGGTGAGGGGGGCGGTGTGGCACAAAGAGGCCAGTACTCACTTAAGGAGCATTCCCATCAGTTCTTATGCCTGTTCTATTCCCACTGATGTTGTAACACTGGTCCATACAGAAAGAAAATTAACATCTTAGCCAAAAACAAAAAGGGTCTGTCTTGTGAAGCCAGCCCATATGGCAATAATTAATTATATCCAAAATACATCTTTCCTTAGGTTGAATTAATGTTGAGTGGAAGCTCTAGGCTAGACAGTTTGAAGTCCCAACTTTTATTTTTAAGTTCTTCACAAATGGTTCTGCAGATCCATGTAGATGATGGACATAGGGTAGTGCCCAATAGGCCAAAATCAAAGTGAAAGTAAAGGTGTGTGAGACAAACAGTAGGCCTGTCACCCCAAACCTGTTAGACACACATTTTTTTTTAAATGTGTTAAAAAAAAACATTCAGACATATCCCGTATCTGTCTCCAACAGCTGGAGATAAAGAACCCTGTTTTCTTTTCTGTCAGGGTTAATAAAACAAGCAACTTATTAAATAGCATTTTGGCAAACACAATGGATAATGAATCCCATTCTATAGTTAAAGACTTTTAACAATTAAAAAGATTTATGAGCTGAACACTGCAACACATGAGTGCCTAAGGAGTGAACCAGCTCCTGTGCAGCCAATCACTGCGAATAAAGAGCAGGGTGATGTGATGTCAACTAGCACTTGTCTGAGTCAGACATGTTGAAACAAATATGAGAGAGGTCTTTCAAGGGACAAAGTTTGGAAGGTAACTCACCTAAAACCTATAAGTCTGAAAATTCAGATTTTCAACTCCAAGTTCATTATGAAAAGTACATCAGATGCCATGGTCCCATTGCCCATTGTTCTTCACCAGCTACAGTACATGTCCAGTGTCTGGTATGTCAATCATTTGATTCAACGGCTGTTTGCTTGGGAAGTCGCTGATGGTGGGAGGGTAGGAGAGAGTGGGGGCTGATGGAGCTTTATCACAGTACCTCATTAAGGGGATTCTCATTCATATTCAGTAAGGAATTGTTGATGCTGACAGATATGTCTTTGTTAGATTAGGAAAAAAAAGTCTTAAAAACCCTAACACAATATTTTACATATTGCTATTGAATGAAAGAATCCCTTTTTAGAAGAGAGACAGAGAGAGCAGGAAGAGAGAAGAGAGAGAGAGAGAGAGAGAGAGAGAGAGAGAGAGCAGAGAGACAAAGGCAATGAGAGGAAGAGACAGAGGAGGGGGCAGGAATTGGGAAAATAGAAAAGGAAAAAATATATTTGCAACCACTTCTTTTAGAGGAATGAGTAGAAAGATAAACTTCTTACAATTGATAGATGCAAAATGGAGCCAAGAAACGATTTCTTCACCTCTTAGAAATGTCAAGTAAAGATATTAATGTTTTTAAAGAAGAATATATGATACTAATTGATGTAATTTTTTTAAATTTGCAAAAGACATCCATGCTAGTATTTATGTTTTCTGCTGTATTCTCACAAAGGAACTCACCAAGTGAAACATAAATATCCACAGGGAAAGTTCTTATCCATTTATTGCTGGCAAATGCATATTATCAAGTCTTGGTTTAAGTGATTATAAAATGCTGCCTGGGTTCTGTAAAGTGGCATGAGAAACTGCCTTTCTTAACTGTCTTCCCATCTGTTGGGAATGATTTAGTTGCAGAAGGCAGGGAAATTTACTCAGTGACCTCAGAGCTCCTTTCTCACTTCTGATTTGAGGAACAGCAGAAGCTGTTTACATTAGGCTCTTTGACTGGGTTCTTCCCAGTTGGCAAAGTAGTCCCTTGTTGACTTTGTCCTATGACTATCGTGAAAGTTTTGTGTAGAGCAGAGGTGGACAAGCCTCAGCACTCAGCCGTTTGTAGATTTCAAATAGTCCAACTGTCTGAGTAAGTTACTTCAGTGAGCTTAAATAGCTAGTGTACTAAAAAACACCTCTGTGGCCAGGAGGAGTTGGAACCGAGCCTTGCTGCTGTGAGAGTCAGGCTTCTAAAGCAATCAATTAATGCAAAGCAAATCCCAGACTTTTTAGTAGCTTACTTAATAGCCATCAATCTCTTCTTCAGATCAGTCAAACCAAAATTAAATCAAATCAATAATTATTTGTGGGAATATGTGTGTGTGCATGCACACAGGTATACATATGTGTACTGCATATTTACATATATATGTGAACTTACTGAAATAAGCTTTTCTCACTTTATGCTATTTTTATAAACTGAAATTTTAACCAATTAGTATGATATTGCTAAATCACATGCCTCCCAACCCTATCCTACCCCACATCCTAGATATCTATATTCCAGATCAACATAACAATGCATCATGGCCTATGAGGTGTGGAAGTTCCTTCTATTAAGGCAAATCACTACTCTGTTTATAATTCATCATTTTAGGGAGCTGCCTGAGGTTCAGACATATTAAGGGATTCATCCAGGGTCACCTGTATATATTTGAAGTGAGATTTGAACACAGATGTTTCAAACTCTGAGTCCACCATGTATAATGTACTAGATTTTTCTGCCTAGAGATATTCAATTCCCCCAAGTTTATATTCTTATTAAATTTGATACCATGAGTATTGTAGGAAATCTTCCTTTGTCTTGGAAACTGTCTCATATGTTTGCCTTTCTTTTTCTTTCTTTTTTTCTTTCTTCCTCCCTTCTTTCCTTCTTTCTTTCCTTCCTTCCTCCCTCTCTTTCATTCTTGACAATGAGGTTAAGTGACTTGCCTAGGGTCACACAGCTAAAAAGTCTCTGATCACCATCTAATTCAGAATTTGTAGTTCATTTGCTTTGATGTGCAGCCAGATTAGGGACTGTTTTTCTATATTTAAACTAAAATACAAACCTATTTAACTTTTTCCATTGGTAATCTTCACAGGTAACTTCTTCTGCATAGAGATTAGAATATTTTTCATGATGTGAATAGCTGATTCTAGTTCAACGTATACTTAATTAAGTGAAATAGCTCTGATTTTCTTGTACACCACCATTCAGGAAGCAACAGGTTGCCAGGTTTGGAAACTATCTATAGTACTGTAAGTTAAAGTACTTTAGCCCATTTCTAAAACTTTAGAGTCATTATGTTGGGTATATTGCTTGTTAGGGCTACTTAGTAAATTGCATTCTGTGCTCCTAGGCTTCTTCTGTGCATGAACAGTTGTGCTGAAACAAAAAATCCACATTTACCAAAGTCATCTCCTTAAAAAGGAAATCTCATAGTGACGTGTTAATAGCATTGTTTTATATGGCACAGCAAATTTAGCCTATCCCTAAAGGCATAACAAATTTTGATATAGTCTACCTCTCTTTGATGGTGCTTATCTGTTTGGTATTTAATTTGCAACTTGTTATCCATTACTCATGCTGTTTGCCAATTACTGTTCTTTCTTCATCCCACTGTCAAACTATTTTTTTTTTTTACTGGAATATGCCTGCAAAAGGCAGGTGCAGCTCAACATAAACTGGTTTGTCATTTTAAGTTATCTTTCCCTGTGTGTTTTATAGAACATTGACATTTTATAGATTGTAAGTCAAATTAATGCTTACGAGGATTTATTGCTGTAGCAATGGATAGATGGATCTGGAGATAGTGGGAATGGATAGATAGGTGGATAAATAGAGAAATGGATAGATAAGCAGATAACTAGATAGATGATACAGAGAGGGATGGATGGATGGATAGATAGATGCCTTTACATTCCAAAGCAATAATTAACTTAATTTTGCCTATTTTTTTTACAAGAGAGAGATAATAGGAAACTACTTCTTTGGAGGATTAAATGCTAGGGGTTGTATGACACTCTATTAGTTTAAAAAAAGATTTTTAGGGGAATGATTACTGGCAAATGCCCTCAGTTTCAAATGAGAAGCATCTTCACTTTATTCAAAATGATCATCAATGCAAATTCAGAGAACTGTAATGACTTTCAATCCACATCGTATTGAGATGTCGCTTTAATGTTTGGCCAGATGAAGTTTGGGCACATGTGGAAGTTTGAGGGGGGAAGACAAGGAGGGGAGTATCCCATGGATCAGACACAATTTTAAATGCCTATAGAGAGTACATATATTAAATAAGTCCTGGCATCCATATATTTCTAATATGGGAGCTGTGAATCTTTTGGAGTAGAATATCCACATTAATTAAGAAAAAACACCCTGAATTGACATTTCCAATTCAGTTCATTGTACAGTTCCACCCTTAACCTCACCTACCATATTTGAAAATTAATCTGGTTCAATAAGTTGCAGATTCATCATTTCTATTTCCAGTAATGAGAAGGCAAAGTTTCCCCTTTATTCTCTTCTTTCTTTCTCTTTTTTAATGCATAGTAGCCTGAAAATGCCAGTAAGTTGCTCAGATTTAGCCTGATCTTCTAATGAGAACCACAGAAGTAATTGTTCATGGTTACCTTATCTGTTTTCACAGCATGCTGCTGGCAAGTCAACATCTTCAAAAATCCGTATTTGCTAGTTCTGTTGAGTCCTTTCAGTTATGTCCAACTTTCTCTGAATCCATTTGGGGTTTTCTCTGCAAAGATACTAGAGTAGTTTGCCATTTCCTTCTCTAGTTCATTTTATAGAAGAGGAAACTGAGGCAAACAGGGTTAAGTGACTTGCCCAGGGTCACAGTAACTGCCTGAAGTGGAATTTAAACACAGGTCCTTCTGACTCCAGGTCCAATGTTCTATCCACTGTGCTGCCTAGTTGCCCTATATTTATTAATACTTTCTATATTAATAAAGAATTTCCAGCAAGTGCCAATAGGTTTGTACTCTGTCCCCTAGCATTCCCCTTTATTCCACCACTTCAATCTTTCCTGGTTTTTATTGCCTAAATCTGGTGTGTTCCTTTTGAGTCTGGATTTATTTGCCCAGTTTTGATGCCACTGGCAAAACTTGAGTAAAAAATTTCAATGTCATTCATGCCTATGTTGCCATAAGATTTCAAAGTGAAGGAGAATGTCAGCTGCACCAAGGTAGGCTGCTCCAGAGTGCACAACTAGTGTAAACACCGGTAGGGTTTCTATTTAAAAAATGCAAATGCACACTAGAAACAATCCACAGCCACATTACTTACACTCTTGAGATTAGCTGTCACCTGAGTGCCACTATGTTACTAGGAGGTTGCAATTAGGATATCTATTGATAATCCTGTAAGTACTCTATTCAGGTACAAAAAGCAAGTAAATTGAGGGTGATATTAAATTATAGACAATGGGTTATGATAGCAGAGAAACTTTACTCTTTATAAAAAGGGTGTGTTGTAGGCAAGTGATGATTTGGAATTGTTATGATAGTTCATTAAAATTTTGAATTAATAATAAATTTTGAATTAATCTGTTAAGACTTTAGCCACAATATTTTATATGTAGATAATTGGAGGACCTAGGTGGTGCAGTGGATAGTGTCAGGACTGAAATCAGGAAGACTCACCTTCCTAACTTCAAATTTGGCTACAGATATTTAGTAGCTGTGTGATCCTGGGCAAGTCATTTCACCCTGTTTACCTCAGTTTCCTCATCTGTAAGATGGAAAAAGAAACAGGAAACTACTCCAGTATCTTTGCCAGGAATACCCCAAAATGGGGTCTGCAGAGTCAGACATAACTGAACAACAACAATAAGAGGATTATTTTTATTATATCTCAATAGATTATATTTCAATTTATTTTACCTACTAGTTAAAATAGAATAAATGGCATATTTATGATTTACTTTGTCACTTATTTTAGTTTTTATATGAAGGCTGTGTGATAGTAAAGGTAAGGCCAACTTCAGAACCAGAAGGGTAGAACAGAGAAATCCCTTCCTTCCACCTTCAGTTTCCTCAGCTGAATAGAGACTTGGAGCACTTGGTCTGTCTCCTCCTTTATGGTCTTTACTTCCTTATAAATATGTGATCTCAGTTCTGTCACTTCCTTTACCTATGTGACCTTAGGCAGGGGACAATCTTCAGTCATCCTAATTTATATTTTGCCACTGGACCCAGATGACTCCAGAGGGGAACTTTGTTGACTTTGCACAGCCTCCCTCACTTAAATCCAATTCACTTGAAAGTCATGGCATCATCTTCTTGATGTCATCATCCTTTTAGAGTGTAAAGGACAAACAACAATGACCTTGGGCAAATTACTTTACTTCTTAGGTCCCTACTTGTAAAATGAAGGGGTTAGAATAAATGATTCTATAAATTACAAGATTTTGCTAGCACTAGAAGCTACATGTTGTTTTGGAACTTAAGCACTTTGTAGATGTATGGTTCTCATCCTTAGCACAAACATTTGTCTTAACGGGATTTTTTTTAAAGAAAAATATATTTGTTCTGTAGCTCTGGGGATGTAGTTTAAACTGTTTGGAAACACTGTGAGTATAAGTACAGAATTACAATATTGCTAACTTGATGAATTTATGAAGCTTCCACATATATGAGGCCACTTAACAAGAGAATCCTTCCAATGGACAAGACTTTAGGAATCACATTCTCCAGCCTCTTGACCAATGAAAACTCTTTGCTGCATCTCTAACCAGTGGCCATC
This sequence comes from Gymnobelideus leadbeateri, assembly GCA_011680675.1. Lineage (NCBI taxonomy): Eukaryota > Metazoa > Chordata > Mammalia > Diprotodontia > Petauridae > Gymnobelideus > Gymnobelideus leadbeateri. The sequence goes on from WOXC01009612.1 coordinate 198,658, forward strand.
AAGCCTCTGTTTGAAAACTGCTAGTGAAAGGACCTAAATCCAAATTTCAACAATTGCAATTAATTTATGGATCTCTAATAAATGTCAAGTTTCTGATTATAATAAAAAAATGTCTATAATCCTTTAACTCCTGTTTATGTTAGTTTTGTCAATTGGAGCTACACAAAGTCTAATCAATTAGATTGTGAACCCCTTGAGGGCAAAGATTGTCTTTTGCCCTCTTTGTATGCCCAGCACTTAGCACAATGACTGAAACATAGTAGATGCTTAATAACTGTCTACTGGTTGACTAATCCCTCTTCTTTTTTTTTTATTTGTTTATTTTTAGCTTACAAGATTCAATTCCATAGTTCCTTGAGTTTCAAATTTTCCTTCCCTTCCACTCCCCTACCCTCCACAATGGCATATAATCCAGTATAGGATCTGCAAATACTTTCACATTAGACATTAGTCAGGTTACAAAGGCGTATTGTACTAGATGGAATGAAAAATGGTAAAGAAGAAATAAAACCAAACAATGAAAAGAAAAAGATCAAGTAGTTTGCTTCAGTCAGGATTCAAACTCAGCTCTTTCTAATTCTTTCTCTGGATGTAGGCATCTCTCTCCATCATGAGTCTTTTGGGATTGACTTATATCACTGCATTGCTGAGAAGAGTCCAGTCTGTCATAGTTGGTCATCACACATATGTTGTGTCTGTGATTGTATACAGATTTCTCCTGGTTCTACTCAGCATCAGTTTGTATAAGCCTCTCCAGGTAAATATGAAAGCCATCTCTTCCTCATTTCTTATACACAATAATATTCCATTACATGCCTATACCACAACTTGTTTAGCCATTTCCCAATTGATGGGCACCCCTTTAATTTCCAATTCTTTGAAACCACAAAAAGAGCTGCTATAAACATTTTTGTACATATGGCTCTTCCTCCCACTTCTATGATCTCTTTGGGATATAACCCTAGAAGTGGTATGGCTGGGTCAAAGGGTATGAAATTATTTATAATCCTTTGGGCATAATTCCAGATTGCTCTCCAGAATGGTTGGATCAGTTCACACCTCCATCACCAATGCATTAGTGTTCCAATTTGCCCACATCTTCTCCAGCATGTGTCATATTCTGTTTTGTCATCTTAGCCACTCTGACGGATGAGATGTGGTACCTCAGACTTATTTTGATTTGCATTTCTCTAATCAATAGTGATTTAGAGCATTTCTTCATATGCTTATAGATATCTTTAATTTCTTTCTCTGAAAATTGCCTGTTCATGTCCTTTGACCATTTATCAATTGAGGAATGACTTGTATTCTTATAGATTTGACTCAATTCTCTTTATATTTTAGAAATGAGTCCTTTATCAGAGACATAGGTTGTAAAAATTCTTTCCCAATTTCCCACCTCCCTCTTGATCTTGGTTACATTGGCTTTGTTTGTACAGAAGCTTTTCAATTTAATGCAATCAAAATTATCCATTTTGCATTTTATAATGCTCTCTAATTCTTGTTTGCTCATAAAGTCTTTCCCGATCCACAAATCTGACTAATCCCTCTTCTGTAGTGCAGTTCTTTCAATGCGGAAGGCCCACTAATGTTGAAGATTGTGATTATGTCTTCCTGCTGTCTCCTCCGGGTTAAATAACCCAGTTACTTCAAAAATTCCTCATGAGACAGGATTTCCAAAAGATCAACATCCAGTATACCCTGATTTGGACACACATCAATTTGTCAGTAAATCTCTTTAAGGTATCTAGTGATGAATACAGATATTTTTCTAATAATCACAGAAAAATTCTTAACCATTGCCTCCCATGATTTGAACTTTGTGAAGGGTTGTATCTTTGGAAAAGCTATGCCATGCATTTACTCATGCTGAAGGTTTAGTCAACTAAAATTCCTAGATCATTTTTGCCATGAACTGCTGCCAGCTATGTCTTGTACACATTATTTTATTTTTAAATTTAAATTTAATTAAAATTTTCATTTTCTAAACTTAAATTCAGGATTTTAGATATGTCCTTTTTAATTTTCATTTTCTGTGATTTGGCCCATCTTTCCCCTCGTTTGAAACAACCTTGGCATTAAATCCTATTATCCATGAAAATCATCATCTTCATCATCATCGTCACCATTATCATCATCTTACTTTGTTTAATCCACATACTAGATGAGCAAATTTAGATATTTTAGGTGCTTAGGAAAATGTTGAATAGGTTAGTGTCAAAGACAAACCCCCTTTGATATGATGATAAGACTCCTCCTTTTTGGTATCACTCTTTTCATCAGCACGTTGGGTACCATTGTTCAAAGGCAGAAGAGAAGCACTAGGGTCATTTTTTGGGTTGCTAAGGTATAAAACTAAGTGCTAGATGCAGAGTTCCCTTTTACCTAGCAGAAAGTCTTACTATGTATTCTCCAAAATAGGCAATTATGTTATACAAACTAGGAAACCTGAAGGGATTAAAGGTCATCATCTCACTATAGCTGATATGAGGCATATTTATTTTAGACATTATATTCATTTTGGCACACCTTGGTTGAAATAGTAGTGTGAACTCAAAACCCAAATAGGAACCAAATAATTGATTAAAGGATCAAAAAGAAGGAGCTTTGAGGAAAGGTCAAAGTTAAGATTATTAAAATATCAAGAAGAAAAGGTTTAAAGGTCATCCAATTTATATTTTTAAACTTAGAATGCAAATGCTATTGGTGAATTGTTTTCAGTCAACACTGAAGACAGAGCAAGAACAAAATGAAAGGAATTTATAAATGAATATAGAAAGACCCTTGACAGAAATACTTTCATATCTTAGAATATGTTGCTAATGAAGTAATGACATTGTACTCAAATAGGATAGATAAATTGCCTGGTTTGTGTGTAGATTAGGCATAGATGACTCAACTAGACATCCTTTAACAAAGTAAGCTTCAGTGACTGGATAAATAGCATCAGAAGAAGAAGGAGGAGGAGGAGGAGGAGGAGAAGGAGGGAGAGGAAACAAGTAAGAAAGAAAGGAAGGAAGGAAGGAAAGAAGGAAAGAAGGAAGAAATAAAGAAAAAAAAAAGAAAGAATAAGAGGGAAAAGATAAAGATGAGGAGAAGTAGGGGGAAGGTAAGAAAGATGAGGAGGAGAAAATACCACTGAAGGGTTCTAAGTATAAGTTTGATGAGTGAGAGGGCTGAGAAATGTCCTTTATTTTGTAGATATATTCATCTACTAATAAGCTACTGCTGAAAAGGAAGGCTGAATGGCAGGAAAACCTAAGAGTATACCTGATAATGAATTCAACAGACATTCTCACTACCCATAGGAGTAATCCTCTTTCCCTCCTTCATCCCAGGCTACTTCACATTTTCCCTGGGGGTGTTATCTTCTCTAGACCAAAAATTGTTTGTTTGTTTGTTTTTTAATTCCCTTCAGATCACAAATCTCTGTTTATACTTTCTCCTCTAATTCAGTTTCAAACTGGCTGATGAATACTATTGGAGCCCAATAGATTTTTAAATTCTGAAGTGGTTAATCATTATTCTGCTACCTCCTCATCCACTGATGGACATATTCTCAGGCTGATTAATCTTTCCACCTCAGGAAAAAGACTAAGGCTGTGTGTATATATGCCTATGTATGTATAGATAGATAGATATCTTATGTAGTAGATATATAGAGATAGATATAGATAGATAGGATAGATATAGACATAGTTATAGATAGATTTGAGAGTCTTCTGCACAGATATAGGAGCTAAATGTATGTTTGTAATAATTAAAACAGTGGCGTAGGGTCACTAAAATGTACTTTTCCCACTTCCAGTTAACTAGATATTGAATAAAGATTTGATATATGTAAAGGCATTAACAAATTCTCCTAATTAGATGTCTGGTCATCGACACCTACTATAGAAGAAATTCATTACGAGTTAGGGTTTGTTTGACTTTACTAGATTTACTCAATTTATCATTTACTTTGTCCATGGCATTTTAAAGTTGTCACCACGTACACCAAAATATTTATAGCAGCATTTTTTGAGAGAGTAAAGAATTGGGGGTGGAACCAAGATGGCAGAGTAAAAGCCGGAACTTGCTTGAAATTCCCTTCCAACCACTTCCAATACCTGTAAAAAAAATTACTCTAAACAAATTTTAGAGCTAAAGAACCCACAAAGTGACAGAGAGAAACAAATCTCCTGCTGAAGGCAGCCTGGAAGGCCAACAGGAAGGGTCTATCACACCAGCCTGTGAGCCAAGCACTTTCCTGCATTAGCTGTACAAGCCCAGACCTGGGGTGTCCTTGACCAGAGTCACAGACTGACCAGGGGAGACTTCAGGAGAGTAAATCACTGTCAGCTGTGGTGGTTTCCAAATTTCTCAATACATAAACACCAAAGAGAAAGTAAAAGGTCAGTAGAGAACTCTGTTGGAACTGGGTAAGAAAAAAGCAGTCTGGCCCCAGCCCACAGCCCCCAGGGCTAGAGGTACATGATGACTGCAGCTGCTGCTGCATGGCTGCCTCTGAATCTCCTGACCTGCAGATCATAGGGGGACCAAAAGATCATTCAGAAGGTAATCACTCTTGCTTTGACCTGCTTGGATCTGGGTCACAGTCTTGGGTCCTGGGGTGAGGAATGCTAGTGTGCTAGAGCTTGTGGTGGCTGTGGAGAGGGCACTCTCCTCATAGCTCTGGCAATAGCTCCGGCAGCAGCTGCACAAACTGCAGAAATTTGTGACACAGCTCTCTTCACTCTGGAAGCAGAGTTCTACTGAGGCAAAGAGCTCAAAAGTCAAGTAATTGGCTGGCAAGATGAGCAAACAAAGGAAGTGCAATCAGATGATAGAATCTTTTGGGGGAGGGACAAAAAGTATCAAAACATGGAACCAGAAGAAGACAACAAAGTCAAAACTCCTGTATGAAAAGCTTCCAAGAAAAATATGAATTGATCACAGGCCATGGAGGGAACTCAAGAAGGATTTAGAAAATAAAATAAGAGAAGCAGAGGAAAAATTGGGAAGAGAAATGAGAATGATGCAAGAAAATCATGAAAAGTGAGTCAACAGTCTGACTGAAGAAAATAAGACCTTAAAAAATAAACTCAAATGGCAAAGGAAGCCCAAAAAGCTAATGAGGAGAAGGATGCCTTAAGAAGCCAAATTTTCCAGATGGAAAAAGAATTTCAAAAACTCACTGAAGAGAATAATTCCTTCAAAATTAGACTGGAGCAAATGGAAGCTAATGACTTTATGAGAAATCAACATACTATAAAACAAATCCAAACAAATGAAAAAATGGGAGGCAATGTGAAATATCTCATTGGAAAAACCACTGACCTAAAAAATAGATCTAGGGGGCAGCTAGGTGGCTCAGTGAGTAGAGCATTAGCCCTGGAGTCAGAAGGACCTGAGTTCAGATCCTGCCTCAGACACTTAATGCACACACAAAACAAACAAACAAACAAAAACCTAGCCATGAGACCTTGGGCAAGTTACTTAACCCCAATTGCCCTCCAAAAAAAGCAAAAAAAAAAAAAATAGATCCGGGAGAGATAATTTAAAAATTATTGGACTAACTGAAGACCATGATCAAAAAAAGAACCTAGAAATCACAAGAAATTCTCAAGGAAAATTGCCCTGATATTCTAGAACCAGAGGGCAAAATAGAAATGGAAAGAATTCACTGATCACCTTGTGAAAAAGATCCCAAAAAGAAATATTATAGCAAAATTGCAGAGTTCCCAGGTTAAGGAGAAAATATTACAAGCAGTCAGGAAGAAACAGTTTGAATATTATGAAAACACAATCAGGATAACACAAGGTTTAGCAGTTTCTATTGTAAGGGATCAAAGGGCTTGGAATATGATATTCTGGAGGTCAAAGGAGATAGGATTAAAACCAAGAATCACCTATCCAGCAAAACTGAGTCTAATGCTTCAGGGGAAAATATGGAAGTTCAATATAAGAGAGAACTTTCAAGCATTCTTTATGAAAAAATGATAGCTGAACAGAAAATTTGATTTTCAAATATAGGAAGCAAGAGAAGCAGGAGAAGGTAAAAGGAAAAAGAAATCATAAGGAACTTATTGAACTATTTACATTCCTACATGGAAAAATGATAATTGTAACTCATGAGACTTTCCTCAGTATGAGGATAGTTGAAAGGAATATATGTGTGTGTGTGTGTGTGTGTGTGTGTATACATATATCTGTATGTATAAGAGGGTGTATGTGTGTATAAATATATATATATGTGTGTGTGTATATATGTACATGTATACATAGAGGCCACAGGATGAATCAAATACGAAGGGATTATATCTAAAAAATAAAATTAAGAGGTGAGAGAGGAATATATTGGGAGGAGGAAGTGAGAGATAGACTAGTATAAATTACCTCACATAAAAGAGGCAAGAGAAAACTATTAACAATGAAGGGGAAGAGCAGGAAGGTGAAAGGGAATGGATCAACCTTACTCTCATTGAATTTGGCTTAAGGAGGGAATAACATACACACTCAACTGGGTATCTTACCCTACAGGAAAGTAGGGGGAAGAGGAGATAAGAGGGGTAATGATAGAAGAGAGGGAAGATTGGGGAAGAGGGTAGTTAGAAGGAAACACTTTTGAAAAGGGACAGGGTCAAAATAGAAGACAGAATAAGTGGGGAGTAGGATAGGATGGAGGGAAATATAGTTATCCTTTCACAATATAACTACTATGGAAACATTTTGTGTAACTACACATGTACAGCCTATATTGAATTGCTTATCTTCCCAGTGGGGGTGGCTGAGTAGGGAAGAAAGGAAAGAATCTGGAAATCAAAGTTTTAAAAACAAATATTTAAAAAATTGTTTTTTACTTGCAACTGGGAAATAAGATATACAGGCACTGGGGTATAGAAATCTATCTTTTCCAACTAGAAAGTTAGGGTGGCATGGGGGAGGATATAAGAGAAAACAGATTGGGGGAAGGGGTATTCAGTAGACTTGCTATCTTGGGGTGGGGGTAGGGGAAAGATGGGAAGAAAATTTGTAACTCAAAATCTTGTGGAAATGAATGTTGAAAACTACAAATAAATAAACAAATAAATAAATGAATGAATGAATGAATGAATGAATGAATGAATGAAGAAAGAAAGAAAGAAGTGGAAAAAAGAGAGAGTAAAGGATTGAAAATTAAGTAAGTGTTCTTTAACTGAGGAAACAGATAAAAAAATATGGTCCAGGAATGTAATATAATATTACTGTACTGTAAGAAACAATTAATGTGATGAATACAGAAAAGCATGGAAAGAACTACATGAACTGCTGCATACAGAAGTAAGGAGAACCAAGAAAACAAGAAAGAACAAACACACATGCATTGCGTAACATTTAAAATGAATGTTGGAAAATTGCAAAGAACATTTTTGGAATAAGAAAATATATTGGAAAATATTCCCATACCACTCCTCTGCAGAAGTGGAAGTATTGCACATTATTTCAGATTTTTTTCAGTGTGTTGCTCAATTATGCTTATTTTCTCTTTCTCTTTTGTTTGGTCTTTAAAAATACTATTTATTATGTGGGATGGCTCTCTGCATAAAGGAGAGGAAGTAATACTGAGGAAACCTACCACATTGTAAAAACAAAAATATACCTGAATCAGCAAAAAACATTTAAAAATAAAAAAGGTTTGCTGAGCGATAAAATTTTGCTGTGAAATGGTGTTTGGGAAAATACACTGCTGTAGACTGTATCACTACCTTTAACATTTTAAGCAGAGTATATGCCACCTGTTGGGTATATGGAAGAGCAGACTCTTTTTCTGGTATGAATTGGACTAGATGCCCCATAAAGTCTCTTACAAATCTGAGATTCTCTGAATCAAGGTTTGTCTTTGCCTTTTTCTTTCATATCCATGGTACCTGGACCATAGTCAGTGTTTGATTGATCAGTCAAATTGATTGATTAGTTGATTGACACAGTGGAAAGAACCTTTGCTCCAGAATAAGAGACCCAGGGTTTGAATGCTGTCTCTGCTACTTGCTGCCTGGGTCACCATCCACAAGCTCCTTCACTTCCCCAGGCCTCAGTTTTCTCGACTGTAAAATGTGAAGGTAGAGCCAGATAAGCACTGAGTCGTCTTTCATTGAGTCAGTCACTGGTCCTGGCTCAGCAGTGAGATCTGAGCAAGCCACCTGTACCTCCGTTTCCTTGTCTTTAAGATGAGAGGCCTAGGTAAGATTTAGGTCTGATCTACCTCCAACCCTGCAATCCAGCGATTCTGCTGAGCAACTAAGGAATTCTAGGGGCTGCTTTAAATAGCAAGTCTAGCAGTTACCGTATTTGTAACCCTTTATTTCTCTAGTAATAAGACAATGAACAGAATTCCCTTGGCTCCTTCTTTCTAGTTAAAATGAACAGATTAATGACATTTCCTTTCTGTACACTTTGCATTAAAAGCCAAACATCTGAACAACAGGGAATTTCAGAGCTCATTCTGGGAGGGGGTTTGATTGCCAGAGTTCAAATCTCTGGAAAGCCACCCCTGTCAACTCTGATGATAATTTGTAACAAAGCCAGCCACTGTGCTTACAGCAAAGATCACATACATATGCTTTCAATTGTTGCCAAAATTATTTTGTCTATTTACTCTCTTGTACTCTACGATTCTGTCCCCTCACCCCCTACCCCCAACCTTGTCAACTTATAACATGGATTTACTATCTTCGCCATCGAACTCTGGTTTTGTGTTATTTGTTAGATTTTTTTTTCTGGTCAGATTGAAATATGTAAATATATGTATTTATACACATACATACTTTGGTTTAGTCAGCCTTACAAACAATGGGTCCTTTAAAGTGAGAGCAATTCATTCAAAGAACAGAAACTGAAAATAGACTGAACACACTAGTGAAGTTTCTCTTTCTTGTCTGTTCAACTCAGCTTTCGCCAGTGTCATTGATGCCCAACATTCTCTTCTGAAGTGGTTAATTTGTTTCTTCCTCCATTCAGTCCCATGCATATAAATAAGTGACTCCATCACCATCAGGCACCTATTGCCTTCCTCTCTTGTCAAAATCTTTTCACAAGTGCCTGGCTCTATATGATTGATGATGTGAAAGGTTGGGTGGCTTATTGAGACATTTAAAAACATCAAATGGTTCTTGAAGACAGCACATCTGAAAAGTAGCTGTACAAGACTGACCAGCTAAAGAAGTTAGAATGTTTGCCTGAAGAGAGAATTTTTCTTAATATGGAAATTAGACAAAAACAAAAAGAGGAGGAGGATATTTCATGTCTGAGTGACGATGACTTTTTGCAGGAGGCTAGTCCGTTTTTAAGTGTCTCTTGACCATGATCTGTCATAGCTACCTCAGATACATTAAGTTTTCATGATGTGGCTTTTATCTCTTTCCCAAATGTGTGATCATTTCAAAGCCTAAGGTAGAATAGAGGAGAATGAAAAGGAAAATTGAAGTTCTTAATTATTCTGTAAACCTTTGGTCTGCTGGGTTGCCCTGCCAACTAGAGTAAAGCAACTAGTGTGTGGTGTATGAGAACAGATGGCCCGGCACTGGCACAGGCACTCAAAGACATGTTTGGCGTTCAGGATTCATGTTTGGTTTTGACTTGTCCAAATTAACCAGATGTTTAGACAATTACTTTATTATCAGGCATTTATGCAGCTCCACATATTTGCAAACGACTCCACAATGGATCAATTAGCCTTTCTTCAACAATCCTGCTTAGATAGGTGAGCATCAGGCCTGCCTGCCCATGGCAAAACTGCCAAGTCTTTTGGGCCCTCCCCCCAACTTAATTTCTTCTCTTTTCAATTCCCTCACCCAGGCACCATCACCAGTGTCCTTTATCCTTGCCTGACTTGTGTCTGCTTTCTAATTCTTTTCCTCTTCATATCGACTCCTCTCCATTCCCCCCCCCCCATTGGAATTTGGAATTTACCTGTCATGATCTAACCCTCTGGGACCAAGATATGTGGCCGACTAAGTTTTTAAACTAATCTGTATTTTGCTGCTTCCAATTTTGAGAGATAGCAAAGGGTTAAGTTTCTACAGGCCCTGGAATGAGGTAAGGAAACAACACTAGCCTTCTCATTGGTTGCCCCCCAAATTTGGTGTGTAGATATGTATAAGTAAGAGATTGAAGGATGTTTCCTTCTGACTGGTTAAAGGGTCAAGTGAATAATTATGATAATACAGGATTGCCAACTCTCATTGGCTGTCTCTAAATTTAGTGCATAATGAGGGATTGGAAAACACCATCCTCTGATAGAATACTAATTCACAAATAATTATGGTAATGAAGTATTGAGATTGCACCTATTAGCTTGCGATTGTGAGCCCTCCTCATTGACCAATGGTGAGATCAGACAAGGGAGTGGGCTGGGTTAGGGTTAGGAGAATAGAAGCCTGCAAGCTCCTGTAATTTGCACTCCTTGTCTAACTAATGCCCCTTGAGTGAACAGCGCTGTGCCCTTTCTCATGAGAAGGAATAAAGGAATCTTTCTGCTTTCTGACTTTAACTCTGATTTTAAAGATCTGGTAGTGGTTTCTATTCCACACACCATGGTACCAACCACAGTGTATACATGGTTTCTCATTCTGTGAGGTTCTCTCATAAAGAGAAATCCTCTTAGAAATCTTCCTCAGAGAAGTCTGTGTCCATTCCATAGGTTGGGGTCTTTCTCTATATCTTCTAACATTATGTATGCGACAGTTTAGTGTATTAGCATGGTGACATACTTGAAAGTAGAGAATTGTTCTGAAAGAATACGTAAGCTTCTGAGGCTATTGCCTCCTTTTTCCCCCTTTTTTTTGGGGGGGTCTCACAATAAATTAAACTAGTTAAGAAAGGGAGGGAACTGCTATGACAGGTAAGTGGGAGGAAATATTTGTGGAGGAGATAGACTTTTTATGTCTTTAAAATCATTCCATTCACTTAAATTTAGTGCTAGTGAACATTATTACCATTTTAAAGATAGGGAATTAAAGGCACAAAACATTAAATATTTCTCAAGGGTTATCTTATAAATCACTAGATCAGGTGACTATATAGGTAATAATTTGTTTCCGTAAAATTATTAGCATTAAGTTAATGGATGCAAAAGGGTTTTCCCTCCTAATTTACCTGGATGCTTAGGGTTTTTTGTTTGTTTTTTGCTTTTTTTGGAAGGGGGAAGACAGGGAAATTGGAGTTAAGTGACTTGCCCAAGGTTACATGGCTAGTAAGTGTTAAGTGTCTGAGGCTGGATTTGAACTCAGGTCCTCCTGACTTGAGGGCAGTGTTCTACTAGTCACTCCAATGATTATAGTTTTGTATACATGGTCTGAGAGTTGCAGCAAGTCTAAGGATTCACGAGGGAAACCTGTATTTCCTTCCTTCCATCCTTTGTGTGTTCCTTCCTTCCTTCCTACTTTCCTTCCTCCATTTCTCCCTTCCTCTTTTCTCCCCTCCCTCCTTCCTTCACTCCCTCATTCCCTATACCTTTTCTCCCTCCCTTTCTTCCTTTTTGCATTACTCCCTTCCTCCCCTCCTCTCTCCCCCACCTTCCATCCTTTTCATATCTTTTCTTGATCATTATAACTATACAACTTTTTGTTTTAAATTTTGTTGTTATTGTTGTTCTTTCCATGTATACTATTGTAGTCTTTCCTCCTTTATTTCTTCTTTCCTCCCTCCCTCTCTTTTTCTTTCTTTCCTTCGTTCTTTCCTTCCTTCCTTCCTTCCTTCCTTCCTTCCTTCCTTCCTTCCTTCCTTCCTTCCTTCTTTTCTTCCTTCCTTCCTTCCTCTCCTTTTTCTGTCTTTGTTTTTCTCATTTGAAGAGGAAAAATATTTTCCTACCAGTTCCGACAACATGGCCTCACAGCATAGCCCCCAGAAATTTCTCTGACCTGTTTTGTGGTTGTTGTCCTACCTTGCAGGATGTAGAATGTCTCTATTCTAAGCTTCAGATCCCTCCCTGTGTATGTGGAATTCTTCTTGGCCCACTTGGAACTGGACTGAGCACACTAAATCACTGAAGAGCTATCTGCCACCTCCATAAAGCTTGGGGTTGGGGAGGGGAAGGACAGGTGGGGAGTGTGGAGGCCACTCAGAAGAGCAGCAAAATGTCATCATTTTAGCAATAGTAAATTTCCCAGGCTGGTTCTTGCTGGCTTGCAGCTTTCTCTTTTATTGCTAGTACTTCCAACCACCTCTGATTATCCAGCGTGTCAAGGCTGGAAAAGGTTCACATGAAGGCACTGACTTTTGAGTGGGGGTTGACATAAGGTGGAAATGGCCTTTCAGAGACACTTAAACCATGCCTTGGGTTTTATGAGGGCTCTTTCCTTTTTGTTTACTAGTTAGTGCCTTTCTGACATTGGAGATCTCATAGCAGCAGCACCTACAACCATGGAGAGCAGGCTGCCTAACTTTATGCTCTCTCAATATGACAGAACTGATATTCTTTGCCTCCCTTTAAATATTCTCTATGGACTATTTTCTAGCCTCAGCTTATCTGTCCCATGAAATTCTAATTCACTGCCTCACTTCAACCCCAGCAATAATTGGTGCATTTACATTATACTTTTCACTCATATAATACCTATGACCGTTCATTTCATTTCAACTCAATTAACATTTATAGTAGGCACTGTACTAGGTGTGTGGCAGGAGGCGGGGAGGGGGGGGAACTGAATGATTGTCCTTAAACCAGGGTTCCCCAGATGGTCTTCTGATTGGTGTCCTCTGTTACTAGTAATACACACACACACACACACACACACACACACACACACACACACGTATGGAATTTTTTTAAGGTTTCCAAAGGGTTTTCCATGCAACTGACCTATAAGATAGGTAGTAAGAAAAATATTTCCCTATTTTATTGGTGAGAAATTAGAAACTCAGAAAAACTTAGGAACTTACTTATGGTTACACAACTATTGAGTATCTGACTCAGGATTTGGATCCTGATTCCAACAGTGTTATATACTTTTTATAAATGATGACAAAATCTCTAATTTTGTTTCTGGTATGAATTAATAATAATTTATATATTATATGTTTCATCTGTGTTCCATTAAAAGTAATATCAGTTTCCTTATTAATTCTAGCAAGTTTGTTTTTGCTCATTTAAAACTTAGATAACTTTTATTTTTATATCACCTTCATTTCCCAGGATATCTCTCTTCTTTCCATCTATACAACTAGAGAATTAGAGGACTTTAACTAGGAATGAAAAAGAAAAGAAAAAAAAAGCAATTTAGTAAAACTATCTGACATATTAGCTGTCTGACTATATGTATCTATGAATGTACATATATATATAATATATGTGAATATATACATTCATACATATAGTGCTATATACCCATATTCTGCTGCATCTTCAAAGAAGGGAGCAAAATATATTTTCATATCTTTTCTTGATCATTATAACTATACAACTTTTTGTTTTGAATTTTGTTGTTATTGTTGTTCTTTCCACGTATACTATTGTAGTCTTTGTGTATGTTGTTTTACATGGTTCTACTTAGTTCACTTTGCATCTGTTTGTATAACTCTTCCTATGTATCTATGAATTTTTCAGCTTCCTCACTTTAGTAATAATCCATTTTATTTTATTTTTTAAAGCAACACTTGCTAACAGCAAGGCATCAAAGTCTAGTGACTAGAGTGATGGACTTGGAGTCGGAAAGACTTAGGTTCAAATTCTGCCTCTGATATCATCTGTGTCATCACAGACAAATTTATCTCTGAGGTGTGACAATTCACTGAGTGTAATTTGTAGACAGATTTGGATTTGATTCAGTAGAGGGAGTCCCTGTACCTTAGGAATCATATGTCTCCAACAGAACGGTTGGAAAGTATGAGCTATGGTGTCATTTGCCCCAGCAAACATATGGCAAAAAAAAAAAAAAAAGTTGGAGGCCATTTGTATGGAATATAGAGACAATTCATTCTCTTTTCTTGAGAAATTCATATAGATAAGGGAGATAACAACAACAAAAAGATGATTCATAATACACTATTGGCAAAAGAATTTAACACCTTCACCTACTTTTGATTTCCAAGGAAATTTTACATTCCGTGTCAATATTTTTCACATGATCTAGTGAGTTAATGCCTGGTGGAATTCCCAAGGTTTCTGGGATGTAGCTTGAAAAGCAATGATCAAAAAAGTATCTATTTTTAACATATTAAATGTCTATGTGTGATACATTCAACACATAAACTGGTTCTTTTTCTTTTTTTTTCATTTTTCCATGTTCTTTTTTTCCCAACTTCCCAGATAATCTGATTTACATCTTTCACTTCTTCATGAGTAGAAAAGTCCACATATGATAATGAAAAGAAAAAGAAGTCTGAAACCTAAAGCTGCATTGACAGAAAGATAGGGCAGTCATTTGCAGCTAAATTTCCCAGAGTCAGCTGGCAAGGGAGGGCATATCTGGAGTTCAGGGCTACATGGAAAAAAAATGATTGTTCTGCTCTCTGATATGAATCCATCTTTTTCAACCAGCATCCTCCCCCACGTCCCTATTCTTTGTCCCTTTTGGGAATGCACAATATCCTTGAAATGAAGATTTATCTCATGGTAGATGCAGAAGGAAAAAAAAAAAACCCAGAATGTTTAAAGTCTCTTTAATGGAAAAGAAAACAAACAAACCTGTTTTACCAAGCATAGATGACACAGCTAAGATTACTTTTTTAGTCTCATCTTTCTATGAAGCTGTTAATTTACTAAATTCTTCATACGAGGCACTGTCCCCAAAAGGGAAGAAAAATATTTACAAGGGGTCAAGTTGACAACATCAGCATTGGTATCTGATTCATTGCACATCCCATATCAAATAAATAGCATTATGCTCCGTAAAATACTATACAGGCTTTATCTCTCTGACATGTGGCTTTTTCTCTGCTACTAAAAAAAGGAAAATATTTTTTCAGAGGTGAAGAAGACAACAACATAGAGCTGAAGGAAACTACATAATTATTGAACATAACAATATCTCTTATTCTCAGTATTTATTTTAAAGATGCATTTCCAAATCTTTTACTGAAAATTTCACTGTATTTCTGTATTGATGCCTGCTTCTTATGTTTAGTAATAGAGTATAATACATCCTTTCTTCTGGTAAATCTGAAGCATTCTGGGTTAAATTTCTTTAACTTCTTCTCTTCTCCTACTCATACTGTTAGTAAATCAGAAGTCACATTACTTAACTTTTCCTGGCCTCTTTTCTGATTAAAACAATCTTGTTATCACAGAAGTAAAACCTGAAATGAATAAGGTTCAAATAAATGTCTTAGCTAACTTGGGGACAAAGTGAACACATAATATTTTTTTGTGTACTGGGAGGATAACATGTAAGCTCTGACTACCAAAACTAACTCTTAAGTCAACAAGTGGGTCATTATTTCAAAGAAAAATTATTATGACAACCCTAGTCCAGTGTGGGATTGTTTTCATTTGTAATACATAATTTGTAATATAATACATTAGCAAATTCTTCTCTTTAGAAATGAAATCCTCGGGGCGGCTAGGTGGCATAGTGAATAGAGTGCCGGCCCTGGAGTCAGAAGGACCTGAGTTCAGAGTCAGAAGGACCTGAGTTCGGAGCCAGCCTCTGACACTTAATCCACACAAACAAAAACCTAGCCGTGTGACCTTGGGCAAGTTACTTAACCCCAATTGCCCTAAAGGGGCGGCTAGGTGGCGCAGTGAGTAAGAGCGACGGCCTCGGAGTTGGGATGACCCGAGATCAAATCCGGCCTCAGAAAATGAGCACCCACACATAAATAATGACTAGCCATGTAACCTTGAGCAAGTTACTTAACCCCAATTGCTTTAAAAAAAAAAAAGAAATGAAATCATCCAATTATTATATAATGTGAATTTCTAAAGACAATTATATGTTAGTTCACTAACATGTTAGTGAGAGACAGTGTGGTATAATGGGAAGAAGACTGTCCTTGGAGTCCATAGGCTCAAATCCAGATTCTAACACAAGCTGGATCTCTGAGAGCTGGACAAGTCACTTAACCTCTTAGTGTCTCAATAAACTAAGATTATATGTCCCAGAGTAGCTGCTGATTTATATTGGCAGAAGTTTCCATATACTGAGGAAATGTAGCAAAACTAAGGAACATGTGATCCACTGGGACTCAAAAATGTCAAGAGGTCGAAAAGAATGCCTTGAAGATGTTGGATATTTTGTAGGGCATTTAAAGGAGGATATAGACTAGAATTGTACAGAATAAAGAAATGTAGATAGATTGTGATCTGCATAGTTGGAAGGTATATTCACATAATCAAGGTCAGAGACCCACCAAAGTACTGATAAAACCTATCAATTATATGCTATTTAAAAGTGTGTTTCGTATATCATTTGATAATAATATAATATGAAAATGAAATGGATCATATCCTAAATAATTGTTGTGGAAAAGAGAAAGTTTAAAATATTACAGAAGGAAAATGGCTATAGCCTATCTGTAAACTGAGTTACATGGCTCATGGATCAGCCATTTAGAGCTGGACAGGTCCTCAGAGGCTCTTTAATACTTTTTAGGTAGCTAGGTAGAATGTGGAGAGAATACTAAAACTGGAATCAGGAAAACTGGAATTCAAATCTCACCCCAGACATTTCCTAGCTTTGTGACTCTGCCTAAATCATTTACCTTCTTTCAGTTTTCATTTCTTCATCTGCAAAATGGGAATACCTTCCAGGGTAATTGTGAAGATCAATTGAAATAGCATGCATGTAAAATGTTTTGCATATATTAATATGCTTTTTAAATGAGGAAACTGAGATCTAAGGTCACACATGTAGCAAGCAACAAAGGCAAGATTCAAACCCAGATGATCTTACTCTAGAGTTAATGTTCATTACCTTGTATCACACTGCCCTATGGTAGTTTAGTTTTATGATTCAGAGACATAGTTTCAGAATCTCTTAGATTTTTTTACTGCCACTTAGAACTAGTCAGGATAGTAGTAATTGTAATAAGCTTTAAGGAAACAAGAATAAGTAACAAGAATAGCAAGAATAAGTAACATATTTCTATGACTTCCCTCATAATGATCACATGTAGGTAGGGATTTATAAACACATTTTTACAAGTGAGAAGACTGAGGCATAGTTTTAGTGACTTGCCCAACAGAGCCAGGACTCACATAGGAATTTGTGGGGAGGAAGAAAGGGATAGGGAGAAAGAAGAGAATGTGGTGGGAGGGACAGAGGGAAAGACAAGGGGAAGGAGAGAGGGAGAAAAAAGAGAGAAAGAAGAGAGGGATAGAAACAGAGATGGAGAGAAGAATGAGGAAAGAAGAAAAGAGGAGAGGAACAAAATAAAGAAATGAAAAGAGAAAAGAAAAGAAAAAAAGAAAAAGAAAGGAAAGAAAAAAAGGTCTTGATTAAGGGAAAGGCTGATTGGATTGTAAGAAGGACATTTAGAGACTAGGAAGATCACACTCCATGCTACATGCCCAGGCATTGGTTCAATGGGCCTGGTCGCTCTGCCCCCCTCTTGTCAGAAAAAAAGAGGATCTTTCTAGGAGAGCTAGAGAGAGATCTGATTCTGTCCTAGGGAAGCTTTATTGATTCTCCCATCTGGCAGCCACATCATAGAAGTCTTTGCTAAAGGGAAAAGCCCACTTTCACTTGTAGTGATTAAAAATAGGTTTCTTTATTTGCAGCAGCCTGCCCTTTGAAAACAGAGCATGAGAGAAGAGAACAGAAAGAAGGTCAGTAGGAAACATGGACAAGCAGGACACCTTTGAATACAACTTGTTGACCTTGTATCCTTGGAGGGAAAAGCCAGCTGTATGAGGTGAGCATTCTTAGCTGCTTGTGAAATTCTTTCTTTTCTGCTTTGCATATGGAAATATTCATCTTATTTTGTAATTCAGAATTTAAAAGAAGAAAATTAATTTTCAAATAGAAAGAAAACATGGCATGCAACGCCATCCCCAGTGATTTTTTGGGGGGTGGGCAGCATCTGTGTCCCTGTGCTAGAGGACTCAGTTGGCAAATATCCCATGAGCTCCCAGGCATCATGCTTACCTGGCCCTCTCATATATGTACTTTGGAGCTCCCTCCCTGTGAAATGTGCTCCAACTATTGAAAAATCCAGAATGGAACCCCCCCCAGAGGAGTCACATTGGGAACAACTGTGGGCATTTACTTCCCCCTTCCAACCAAAGATGGGTAGCCACAATCCTTGGGTATTTCCCTACTGCTCCAGTTGCAGTGAAATTAACAGTGGAAAAATTTCAATCCCAAATGAGTTAGTCTGACAATGCCCTCTACCTGTCTGAATCAAGCACAGGTTTTTGCAGCTTTCTAAGCAAATCCTAAACAGTGCTTTGTATTCACCTGGAATGTACACTTCATAGGGACTACAAAGGAAGTATTGTGGCATTTGTATTTTTTGAAGCTAAAATAAGCCTGACCTCATTTTTTCCTACCAAGAAAAAGTTGCCTGTGAAGGACTCAGGCATATCTGGTACAAATCCAGTTATCCAAGATCACAGACTATGGTTTCAGACACTCTACTTTTTCAAGTTTAGGTGAGGTCCTTCTTAATTGGTGGGTATACATACATACATACACACATATATGTATACATATGTGTGTGTGTGTGTGTGTGTGTGTGTGTGTGTATATATATATATATATATATATATATGGAACAACTATGAGAATCCTTCTGCCTGTATTGCCCCTTCTGGATGCCTTGATGAGTTCTTCAGGTGTTATCTGTACCCTCTCCAGTTCCTTAGCCAGCAGAGACGTCTTCTTTGTTTCCTGCCTTTGCCTTTTGTTGTTGTCATTGTTCCTTGGGTGTGTTCTCTGGCCATAGTGAAAGGCACACAGCTTCACTTTCCCTGAAGTCCTGTGTTTATTATGGTGGTTGTCATTTGACCTGGTCTAGGTAGGTAAAGAGCAGTATTGGGGAGGTGCGACAAACACTTTAATAGTAATGACTTTTATTTCTATAATGTTTGAAAGTTTGCAGAGTTCTTTCCCTATTGTTATAGATGAGGAGGAAACAAACTGAGACAGCCTCGTTGGTTTGGTTGCCCATGATAGATCAATCCACCAATCAGTCAACAACGTTCATTAATGGACACATAAATGAAATAACACTAGAAAACTATGTACGTCAGCCACTGTTCTAGGTTCTGAGGAAACAAAGGCAAAAAGAATACAGACCCTGCCTTCAAAGAGCTTATCTTCTAACCAGAGAAAGGACCTGTTTACATACACATGTAGACAAATAAACACAAGTTAATTTCTGAGGGAAAGAATAAGGAGTTTGGGAAAGGGACAGAAAGCAATAACAGCCGCTCATAGGACATGGTGTTTGAGTTTATCTTTAAAGAAAACTAAGCATTCTAAGAATTGGAGGTGAGAAAGAAGTGGATTCCAGACATGGAGGCTTTCCATAAGTTTATGGAAAGATATGGAGGAGAGACATGGAATTTCGTATCTGAGGAGCATCAACAAAAAGCTAATTTGGTTGGATTGTAGAGCACATGAAGGGGAGTGATGTATAAGCCTGGAAAGCCACTGATGGAACCAGTACTTAAGTGCATATCACTGGAGTCCAGGTGTTATACTGTCTCTATTACAATCCATTACTTCAGGGTCAGCGTGCATATTATTCCTGCTTGTCCTCTTCCAGAGCAGTTTTCCTATAATCTCACACATCACTGATTTTCTTTGGTGCTGCTCTTGATTCTCTCAAGTCCTACCTTTGACATATATGTAGGCTATGTGACAACCCTGAACAAGCCACTCAACTTTTCAATGCCCTGGGAGATGCTAAATTGCAGAGAAGGTGCTGACCTTCATTAGCGGAGGAAATTCCCTCCCTATACCAATGGAACCATAGATCCAAACTCTATCCCATATTTCTTTACAAACAGTATATGTAGCCTTTCCTTCCTTCCATTCCTCCACTCTTTCCCCACCCTAAACCCCAGCATGGAAAGACTGACAAATTAGACAAAGGACCCACATTCAAATTTCAGTTCTGCTACTAGTTACCTATATGACCTTAGGAAAGTTACTTCGCCTTTCTCGGACTGTTTTCCTCCTGTTTTGGACTCCAGAACCTCCACACTCTAATTAAACCTTTGATCCTTTGAATGCGTGTGTGTGTGGTTTTGTTTGTTCTATTCTTATGGAGTTGTTCAACTTGTTTCATGGACCACATGCAATGCTGAAGTGAATTAGGCTCCTGATATCCTCTTAAATTACAAATTAGGATGGAGTTAAAATGACTTTGGCTTGAAATTTCACTTTCCTCCCAATAGAGGAGCTCTCATGTATTGGGCAAGAGGAGCATCTTATCCAAGGACCCTATCTTACTGCTTTGGCAAAAACTTGAGTAGCCCATCACACATTGTTGTGGAATGGTAAATCTGCCATTGTGCAGACGTACTTCCCTTGGCCCAAAGACTAGGAGGCTATAGCTCATACTGGCTCACCCCAGACATAAAATTGTCTCCTATCTCTGTGGTGTGCATGGAATTCCACAGGCACAGACTTTACTGGAAAATCAATTGCTGGGTAACAGGAGCAGATTTAAGACCTTGATTGAGCACATGATGAGCCACTGAGCTGTAGAACTAGACACTCATGAGTAACTTTGCTGGCAAAAATCCCAACAGCAGATAGGCCTCACACCAAGGAAAATACATAGGCCAGACAGTGGATGTGGAATTTTATCTGTAAGTGTGAGAACTTGACAAGTCCTCAAGTAGGTGGGTGATGTCCTCTCCACCCTTCTTTCGCTTGGCTACTGTATGTAAACACTCGACCACCAGGCAGCTATTCTGCCTTTCTGACCTGCCCTAGGGAGAGTTTCATAATAGTTATGTTTCAGTTCCAAGCTGGGGCTTGTTGAGCATGAATTCAGACTAAAGCAAATGTCAGCCTAGTCAAAGGCTGGTTTTTCTCATGCTGTGTGGGCTACTGTTTCCTGAGGCAATTCTCACTTTGCATGGAGCTCTGTTGCCTGGCATTGTAAAGATGTTGGCCACAGGATAATGATATATTTATCAAAGTTCTTTTCAGTGTGTACAAGGGACATCACGAAGGGGATACTTGACTCTTAACTTTGGGCCTACCGGACTTGCTACATCCCCATCACTCTCGTCCAGGCTGTGTTCTATGAGGAACCAGACAGAAGTAACTTTTCTTGGGGAAATAAAAT
Organism: Gymnobelideus leadbeateri; assembly: GCA_011680675.1. NCBI lineage: Eukaryota > Metazoa > Chordata > Mammalia > Diprotodontia > Petauridae > Gymnobelideus > Gymnobelideus leadbeateri. The sequence goes on from WOXC01009612.1 coordinate 219,862, forward strand.
GCTTGCCCCTAATGACATAAATTCATTTTTTTTAACCTTCAGAATGAGAGCTATGTCTAAGCTTCTTTTTAAAGAGCATGACCTTTTTCTTCCACTAATGAAGCCTCCTTAATTTGCCTCATGGCTTAAATAATAGGATCACCAGAATACAAATTGTGTATAAGGGCAAGGTAGATGACTGCTTTATAACTTAGCAAAAGGCTGTTGATTATGGGTTTCTTTACCCAGTGTAAAGAAAAGACTGTAAGTATATTATGAGGTATAACCTAGTCTCCCCCCGCCCAACCCTTAAAAAAGGCTCATCCTAACACAATTAGGCATTGGGCTGAGGGTTCATTCTCAGGAAGAGACTTTTTACTGATTTCCCTTCCCTGATTCCTGGTTTTTACTCTGTGGAAATGGCCTTGCTTTACCTTCTTCTTCTAGGACTTTTCCCCTACATGTGTGAGCCCACTTAGAATTTAAACTATTTGGAACATAAAGAAAGCTCCAAACATCTTGATGGTTTCAAGGGAAAAGGAGTGTAAGCAAATGAAAGAAAAGGTACTTTAGCTTATAATGAATATCACACACATTATCTTATTTGAGGATCCATTACCTGAAATGCTAGAATTATTATCCTCTTTTTGTATATGAGGATCACACAACTGGTTAACAACAAAGTACAGGTCTTCTGAGTTTTAAGTATGGTGCTTGAAGAATAAATACTGAGTGATGAAAGGAGGTGTAGGCTAGGATCACTTTCATTCTGTGTGGGTGGCTATCCATCTGAACAAGTCATTTTGGTTAAACGTAATAAAGTCTATTGATAGTACCACAGAAAATTAGCAGTGAGATCAAAGCATTTCATCAAACCTATGACTCAGGTTGGAAAAGGAGAGAACAGAAGAACTAATTTTCCACTACAAAATTCTGCCTTGGTAAGAACTACATCAAACCCTGAAAACCAAGAAAATGGAGCACATTAAATGAACCTAAGGGCATTGTAGGATTGGCTGAGCTGGTATATAGTGCATAGAGAACTAAATTTAGAATGGGGAAAATCTGAGTTTCAAACATTTTCTCAAACAATGAATGGAATTGTTTGACCGTGGACTAGTCTCAGTTTCTTTATCTGTAAAGTGGGGCTGGTGATATATTTTGCCTCTCGGGTTTTTTGTAAGGGTCAAATAAGACAATAAAGTATTCTGCAAACTTGAAAGCACTATATAAATTTTAGTTATTGTTTTGATTATTATTATTTTAACTATATTTCCACTTCAATTATCTGGCTGAGTTCTCAGGAAGGACAAAATGATTCATGGAAGGTCATCCATGAAAGGAGAGAACTTGTTGATTGCTTTTGATGGATTGATTTTTCTTTACATAGAAAATGCAGTTAGCCTCCTCACAAATTAGAAAAAAGAAAAGGAGAATTCAAGATTTGCTAGGTGTTTCCAAGCACGGAATAGTTGGAATGGCAAAGCAAAGTTTACTGTATGACATCTAAAAAAGGAAGAAAGAATGAAAGAGAGAAATTGCTTTGATGGGGGTTGACAGGCCAGTTTGTTTCAGGTCTGTTTGTGGGCAGTGAAATGTGTGAGAAACGAATACCCTGAAAATTCTCATATGCATATGAAAAATCATGGTATGAAAAGGGGCCAAGGGATTAGGACAAGATAAATTTATACCCAGCTTTGCACATTCCATTGACAAATTTGCTGTTTTTGCATTGTTGCCTCTGACCTCTTGGTTACCGAGGGGATGACATTAAACTAGGAGAAAATGACTTATTATGTGCGATAAATTCAAACAAAGATGACGTACTTTGCCCACCAAGTACATCTAAGAAATTGTGAGGAAATGTCAAGCATTTTCCAAAGAAAGCCACCGTAAGTGCACCCCGATGCTAGGGACTGGGAACACATTCCTGTCTGAGCAGAAAGGTCTCTTTGTCTGGACTCAGCTGATCCTCAGCGTAGGGAATATTACAAGTAAGGAGGTCACATGAAAGCTTAAGGAAAAGAAAGAAAACTCTTGATGTGACAAAACTCAAGCACTAGAGGGCCTCTGGTGAGGCCCCTGGGTTTGGGCAGAGTTCTGAGTGCACATGGAAAACAAGCTCTCAAGTTCCCAGGGACTCAAGATCCAAATATCCTTCTCCTCATCCTCTTTTGCTCTCATTCATAACATACTGGTTTTCCTGATGGGATTCCCTTCTCGCTAAGGATTTTTATTGTTGCTCAGATCAAATGAGATTAAATTTGTGTATCTCTATCTATCTACCTATCTATATGCATATACCCACTATCTATCTCTACATATATACGCACATATGTGCACATATAGATATAGACATATACACAATATATATATACACATATAAATATATAGCAATTTGCAAACCATAAAAATACATCAATGTGTTATTGCCTTTTTGGAGGGGGGAAGGCAGGGCAATTGGGGTTAAGTGACTTGTCCAAGGCCACATGGCTAGTAAGTGTTAAGTGTCTGACATCAGATTTGAACTCATGTCCTTCTGACTCCAGGGCCAGTGCTCTACTCACTGCACCACCTAGCCACCCCTCAATGTATTATTGTTTCTTTACAGTTAAGATAGAAACGGGCAGATAGAAGTTCAGATAGAAACGGGCAAGTTTGGGCAAGTTGATATCTTAATTTTTTAAAACGTTAATGTTCGATAAGGCTGTTGGGCACGGGAACAAAATAACATCTTTGTGTAATACAATGGGATGTAATTGAATTGGGTTAGAAATGCATTCTCTGGCCTTACTAAAATCATCTTCAGGATAACTATAGAAACATACAAAATGATGAGGAAGTTATCTATTTCTTCCTATTCCTAAATGGTTTTGATGATGATGATGATGATGATGAAGAAGATGATGATATAAAAGGGATACTTTTAAATTAATACATTTAAGGAAAAATAAGAAATGGCCATGTTCTGCTTACTGAATTACATGAGTCATGTGATCATAGAACCAGGAACCTCAGAGTCCACATGACTGTATAATCCAATAATAATAGGTATTATTATTATTTAGGAATGAAAAGCAACAGAAGCAACCAACGGTTTCAGGACATTCCAGAAAGAGGTGCTCTTACTATCCAGGGTATTATCATAATGCCAACCAATGAGCAATAACAAAAATTTTGCATTAATTATATGGAGTATGAAATGCAAGTATTTCTTGTTAACTATATATTTAAGGTATATCATTCAAAAAATAAGAAAATGAGAGAGAACATAGATCCAGCAATTTGGTTTGATTTAAGTTTCATTAAATTCAGAAATTGGAGAGGGGACATCAAACCTGTCCTGCTGATGGTACATAATTGATGAGCAAATAATCACGTGTCTTATCCCTGCTTTGGGTCAGGAGGTGGCAGGAGCAGGAAGCATTGTCAAATGTTTAAAAAAAAGGCAGAAAGAAGGGGGAGGGAGGTTGAAGGAAGGAGGCCCCCTGCCACTGTGGCAAATTAGCTATTTCACAGCGATGTTCACACCAGATAGTACTTTTTTTCATGCTGACCTCTTGGGTACCAAGAAGGCAGAAAGGGCAAAAATGGCAGAAATGACAACATCAAACTAATTCCTGCTGTCTTTTAAAAGAACCTGTGCTCCCTTCCCTGGGCCAATCATGGCTTGGCATGACTGTGTGGGCTAGAACCAGAGCTGGCTTGAAGTACATACAGTGTAGAGACTTCAGTGGTCATTAAGCTCTGTCTTTCAGCATGCCAAGATATTCTAGTATGAAATACTTAAGCAATATATTACTAAATAAATAATTTATAAGTCATTACTGCTTTTCCTCTTTTACTTTATTTAATTCTCAACTATCTTCCATTTTCCTTTAAAAACAAAGCTTTAATTCTAAGGTAAGATGGTACTGAATCCTTCACCTGTCAGAAGAGGTTGTTTATAATCACTGGGACATGATGTGGTATTGGCCTTTTTTAATGAGAGGTAAAGATTATTCTGTGTGATGACAGAAAGGCAATGGAGCCGTATTCAACTCTTCAACTCTTCGATATGTTATTCCGCTAATGTAGCATCGTCAAAGTTTTGTTATGCACTGGAAAGAGAGTGGGGCAAAGAGAAAAGGCATAGAGCCCTCAAGCTGAAAATGATCATTGAGATTGTCTAGTTAAACTGGTTATTAAAAAATAAAGATGAAAAAACTGAGGGCCAAAGAAATTGTCATTTAAGGATACAAGAGGAATAGTGGAGATATAAAAGGCAGAATTTGGCAGCTGATTGGATGTATGTGGTGAGTTAGAGTAAGAAGTAAAGAATAACACCAAGAATGTAAGCCTAGGTGATTTGGAACAATGATGGTGCCCTCACTAGTGATAGGGAGGAGGGTGATTTTGGAGTTGGTAGGACCAGTATTGTGGATTTAAGGCAATTCAGGCCATAGTTTACCTGGATTTTGGCAAAGTATTTGTCAAAATTTTTCTTTCAGTGGTTTGTCATGTCTGATTCTTTGTGACCCCATCTGGGGTTTTTCTTGACAAAAATACTAGAGTAGTTTGCCATTTCCTTCTCCAGCTCATTTTACAGATGAGAAAACTGAGGTAAACAGGGTTAAGTGACTTGCCCAGGATCACATAGTTAGTGACTATCTGAGGCCAGATTTTAACCGATGAAGACGAGTCTTCCTGACTCCAGGCCCAGAGAGATGTGGCCTAGATGATAATAAAGTTAGTTGACTTCAGATTTAGTTGAATGGCTGGATCCAATAAGTAAGAGCTAGCAGTTTAAAAGTAACTTGGAAGGAGGTTTCTAATGGAAGGCCTCAAGGGTTATCAACAACTAGGATAAAGTTGTACATGGCATGCTTATCAAATTTACAGAGGGCACAAAGCTAGAAGAGATATCTAGATAATGGAGTCAGGATACTAGAACACAGTGACAGATCAAAAATCTGTGGCATTTAATAGGGATAAATATAAAAATTCCTACAAATTCAAAAAGAATATCTTTATGAATCTAAGGTGAAGAAGATTTGGCTAGGAAATTAAAAGTAAAAAGGTCTAGGAGTTTAAGTGGTCCGCAAGCTTCAATATGAGTACAAAATTAAAAAGTTAACATTATCTTAGGTTGTATTAAGAGAAGGAAAGCATCCATAACATAGATGCAATTGTTCTTTGTCACTCTTCTTGGTTCAGACAACATGTGGAGCATTATGCTCACTTCTGAGAGCTGTGTGTTTGCAGAGACATTGGTAATCTGGATAGCAGCCAGATGATGGTCGAGGGATGAGTTCATGCCATATGAATACAAACTAAAATGACTCAGGCATCTGATTCTGGAGAAAGACACAGGAGGCCATGGAGAGTTGGCTGCAAGTTTTTATTTTTCTTTTAAATTTATTGCTTGTAAGTTTTTGAAGGGGTTCTGTCTGAAAGACAGAATTGCCTTGTGTTCTCAGAGAACAGAACTAGGAGCAGTGGATGGAAGTTACAGAAAGGAAGATTTAAACTTGATATAAGGAAATGAATGCTATTAATCAGAGCTTTCTCAAAAATGAAATGAGCTGCTTGAGATGTGGTGCATTGCCTTTGATGAGAAGCCTTCCAGAAAAAGCTCAATAATCATTAGTTCGATATGACGTACAGACAGCTAAGTGGCCCAGTGGGTAGAGCACCAAATCTGATGTCAGGAAGATGAGTCTCCCGGAGTTCAAATCTAGCATCAGACATTTACTAGCTGTGTGACCTTGGGCGAGTCATTTAACCCTGTTTGCCACAGTTTCCTCACTTGTAAAATGAACTGCAGGAGGAAATGGGAAGCCGCTCCAGTATCTTTGCCAATAAAAGATTAAATGGAGTCACAAGGATTGAAACAATTGAAATGACTGAACAACAACAACAAAGTATAATATAGAGAGTGTTTTACTTTGGGGAAGGATTGGACTAGGTAGTCTTTAAAGTACCTTCTAATACTGACATTTTACAATTCCATGGACAAGAATAATTGTTTCTGAAAGTAGTTCTGAAAGAAAACAGGAAGGAACGAAATGTTCAATAGCTGGGCCAGGGGAGGGTGGGAGGAGGGAGAGAGAAACACACAATATTTTTTCTTGTGGCTCATCCCTTTTCTTGGAGAAAAAGAAAATCAACTACTCACCAGGGAAAGAAATGCTCCGAAATGGGGGAGTGTAAATGGTACCCTAGTGTCCCATAGAGTCCCTGCACATTTGCAATGGGAGAAGAAACCAGTAGGTGTGGTTTCAGTGAGAGCAGCTGTTCCATGTAAGGAAGAAGCAGTGTTTACCTAAATACTGTAAAACTACCCTCATTTACAGCTCCTAGAGAGTCAACACACAGCAGATTGCCTGTAACTATAGCAGTCAGCTCAAATGTGAAAGTTCCCTATTAGGCAAAGCACACAGAGCCTAATTCACCACTCATCTGAGGCCTTAATGGAAGTTTTAAGTCAACGGAAGATTTGAGCTTCAGATGAGCAGTGAATTGGGCCCAGAGGTAGTGTAGGGCACAGTTAGCATCAGCAGAAGCATGTAAAAGTACAGAAGACAAGTAGAGAATAGGAACGCAGTTCTGGATTACTACAGAGAAAACAACCTGTAATGATTGGGGTTAATAAAATAAAGACATGGAGTAATGCTCACCTGACTTAGGTACCAATGGGCACCAAGGGGTGACTGATCATCACTGTGTCTAGCTGGGATCCACAGGTTCACTCTCTTTGCTTGTCTTTAGGTAATAATCTTTATTCCCCTACATTTTAGAAAATGATTGTGCAGTTTTGTGGATATTGGCACCATACCAATGACACTGGAATCCATTTAAAATGGACGTTAGACAATTATTTCTGTTGCTGATAACCTTCTCAGTATCTCCTCATTCACCTGAAGTGGTATGCCCTCTTTATTATGTACACATACACATGTACACACATGCAAAAATGCATACATGCACACATACATACATACACAGAGAAACATCCTTCTGCATGCTGAATGAATGGATCCCACTATTTTCACACCAAAATTGTTTTTTGTTAGTCACTTCATTTATCCCTATGGTTCATCTTGCTGTCCCCTTAGGAGACAGGCTTGAATCTCTCACTAACAGAGGCCTGCGATGTTCTGCTAATAAATGCGGCAAAGTGTTTGGAAATTGGCTATTTTCCTGATTTGGGGACTGCTTTTCATTAGAACAATTGTCTGAAGGAGGGTTTTTCCTCCTGCACTCTTCCCTGTATAAAGGGCTATTTTTTATGAAGTATGGGCCATTTAGTCTAACCCTTCATTTTACAGATGCAGGAACTAAGACACAGAGAGGTTATGGAAACTGCCCAGCATCACATATGCAGTAAATATTAGAGCAGGGCTAATGGCCTTGGTTATCTCCATGGGCTCATGGGATATATAATACCAGGTTTATGAACTAGAAGGGACCACAGACATTAACTAATCTAACCTTCTCATATGACTGAGGGAAAAACTGAGGCCCGGAGAAGTTAAATAACCAGCCCAAGGTCACACAGATAGGAAGTAGCAAAATTGGAATTTGAACTCGGGTTTTCTGACTCTTTACTCAGTGTTCTTTCTTGCTCTATGTAGTCCCTGCTGGTCTAAGGACTCTCCTCCAGAATCTTATGAGTACTTAGAGGACTATAAATAAGGCAGGAATAATTGAACTTATATAGCAGAAATATCACTGGAATTATTTTTTAAAAGGCATTTGCATGATAATTTTATTATATATTTAAAAAAGATTAGTGAGTTGTACCTAATAGATTTGTAGTTTCATGTGCAATCATTTTTTATTATGCTATATTATGGAAATGCTTGTTTTATTTCATAAATTAAAAATAAAATATTTTTTTGTAAAAAAATCTAAATTCCTGTCCCAGATCATCCACTAACTTTCTTTGTGACCTTGTGAATAACTTCTGATCTATAAAGCAAGGGAGTTGGACTTGATACCCTCAAAGGTCTCTGCTAGTTCCTACCCATTGATTGACATTCTATCATACACAGAATGGTATATAATAATGAGGTATCCTCAGAAGCCAATGAACAATCCCCACAACATCAGCCCATCAAGCCTTTCAGATCCCTCCCTTTGTCCACCAGGGACACCCTGAAGTATACTGTTCTATTGACCTGACAAACCAGTATCTAAAAATGGTTGTCCCTAAAACCTTTTCACATAAATCCAGAGCCAGGGATTTTAAGATAGGGCATATGTTGTGCTTTGTTTTTGTTGTTGTTGCTTTGGGCAAGGGGAGAATCTTCAAGGAGAGGGATGTCTTTGATATCCTGGCTCCTAAGGCAAGCGCTAAGATGGGATGATCTGATGCTTTGTTGGAACAATAAAAAAGGCAAACCTGTTCACCCTACGATGATGCTATCATTGACTATGAAAAAAAAAGCATGGAATCAAATATGAAAAAAAATAATCCCATTCATCTAACATTTATTAAAGACCTACTATGTGAAAGGTTAACACCGGGCACTGAAATATAAAAACAAAATAGTCCTTGGCCTTAGAAAGTTTATATTTTACTAGGGTGAATACAATATTTCCACAGGCACATCAGAAGCATTTACAACATTGTGTCAAGCAATTCAAGAGGAAGAGAGGGAGATACCACTGAAAATAGGGGGGTCAGGGAAGACCTCATGGGAAAGAAGGAGGTAGGAGCTGTCTAGTACTTTAAAGGATGCTGGAGTGTTAGACAGTATGGTGGAAAAAGCATTAGCTTTAGAGCCACATTTCTTGCACTTCTGACCTGAGTGAGGGCAAAATGACTTGAGCTCCCTGGGCCTCAATTTCCTCACCTGTAAAATGAGGGAAATCAGGCTAGATAACTTTTAAGGTCACTTCTGGCCCTAAATATGTCATCTTATGATTCCAAGAGGCAGAGACAAGGAAAGTGCCCTCCATTCACTGGATGTAAGCTTCGAAGAGTCAAAGAGGTAAGAGACAATGATATGCACGAGGAACAACTTGGAAAGAAAAGGAGAAGGAGCATTTATTTTGCACCTACTATGTGCCAGACCCTGCACTAAGTGCTGGAATGGGGAATATATAAAAGGAGGGGGGTAGTAGTATGAAAAAAAAAATAGGGGGGCGGAGCCAAGATGGCGGAGTAGAAACAGCTCGTCCAAGCCTCTCTGCCCCCAGATTCTCCACAAACTATGTAAAAAAGGACTCTGAAAATCTTCTGGAGCCCCAGCACCCACAGAACGACACAGAGAAGCTAACCTCCCGCTGAGGACAGCCCAGCACCCTGCAGGAAGGACCAGCGCAGTGGTCTGGGAGCCGGCAGTGCGCAGAGCGCAGGAACCGAGCCGAGCCCAGGTCCACGTGAGCCGAGGTTTTAGCCCCAGGGCGGCAGGGCCAGCAGCCGGCTGGAGGAACCCCAGAACACCAGGAACTGTGGAGACTCCAGAATTATCAACATAGACTTGCCTAGGACAAAGTAAGAGGTTAGTGTCCTATGGACTTTGGGACCTGTATTTGGGAATGCGTCAGCTCCCTCCCCTGGGGGCTAGAAGCTGCTGAGGAGACACGCCACTGTGTAGTTTTCAGAGGCATTTCCGGCTCCCAGCCTACAAATCGTGGGGAGATCCAGCGATCAGTCTTGGGGGGTAATCGCTCTTGCTTTAACCTCCCTGGATCTGGATTGTGATCTAGGGTGGAAGTTGTGGGTGGGTTTACAGCTTGCCAGAAACGGAAGTTGCCCCCCACACGTTCGGGACGAAAATTCCTCTATCTGGCCTTAAAGCCATAGTGTGGCAACAAGCCCAAAAGTCAAGCAATTAAGTGGCAACATGCCAAGGCAAAGGAAACAGAAAAATGCAACCCTAGACTCCTATTTTGGGGGCATAGAGCGGGAAAAGGACTGTGAGGTCAGAAGTCCTGCTCCAAAAGCCCCAGGGGAAAACATGAGTGGGTTGCAGGCCATAGAGGACCTTAAGAAGGACTTTAAAAATCAAATAAGAGAAGTGGAGGAAAAATTGGAAAGAGAAATGAGAAGGATGCAGGAAAAGTATGAAATGAGGGTCAACAGCCTGACTGAGGAAAACAACACCTTAAAAAATAGACTAACTCAAATGGCAAAGGAGGCCCAAAAGGGCAATGAGGAGAAGAATGCCTTAAAAAGTCGAATTTGCCAGATGGAAAAAGAATCTCAAAAGTTCACTGAGGAGATTCATTCCTTCAGAGTTAGACTGGAGCAAATGGAAGCTAATGACTTTATGAGAAATCAAGATGCTGTTAAGCAGATCCAAACAAACGAAAGATTAGAAGGCAATGTGAAATATCTCATGGGAAAAACCACTGACCTGGAGAATAGATCCAGGAGAGACAATTTAAAAATTATTGGACTACCTGAAAGCCATGATCAAGGAAAGAACCTAGAAATCACCCTTCAAGAAATTCTCAAGGAAAACTGCCCTGATGTTTTAGATCCAGAGGGCAAAATAGAGGTTGAAAGAATCCACCGATCACCTCCTGAAAAAGATCCCAAAAAGAAAACTCCCAGGAATATTATAGCCAGGTTCCAGAATCCCCAGATCAAGGAGAAAATACTACAAGCAGCCAGGAAGAAACAATTTCAATATTGTGGAAACACAATCAGAATAGCCCAGGACCTGGCAGCTTCTACACTGAGGGATCGAAGGGCATGGAATATGATATTCCAGAGGGCAAAAGAACTGGGAATGAACCCAAGGGTCACCTACCCAGCAAAACTGAGTATTTTGTTTCAGGGGAAAATATGGTCATTCAGTGGAATAGAGGACTTTCAAGCATTCTTGAGGAAAAAACCAGAATTGAATAGAAAATTTGACATCCAGACACAAGAAGCAAGAGATGCCTGAGAAGGTAATCAGGGAAAAGAAATCAAAAGGAACTTATCAAAGTTGAACTATTTACATTCCTATATGGAAAAGCAATAACTGTGACTGATGATATCTTTCTCACTATGAAAAATAATGGAAGAAGGGGGTGTGGTCATATGAATACATATGTGAATGTGTGTGTATATGGTTACAGTTATATATGGATAGAGGGCATAGGTTGATTTTGTTGGGAAGGGAAAGTACTCAAGGGATGAAATTATGAGGTGAGAGAGGAAAGTGGCAAGAGGAGATGGGGAGAGACATGGTAGGGTAAACTATCTCATGTAGGGAAGTGGGTGCAAAGGAGGGGGAGAATAAGGAAGGCTAAAAAGGCAAAACCACATTCACATTGAATTTGGTTCAGGGAGAAAATGACATACATACTAAATGGGATATCTCAACCTGCAGCAGGATAGGGGGAAGGGGGATGAGAGGAGGGATGATGGATGGGAGGGCATCCTTGGGGTGAGGGGAGGTTGGAAGTACCCACTATAGAAGAGGGACAGGATCATGTAGGGGATGGACCAGGTGGGGGGTGGAATGAGTGGGAGGGAATTATAAGCAGCCTTGCACAATATATCTACTATGATAATGTTTTGCATAGCTAGACATGTACAACATATACTGAATTACTTATATCCCAAGAAGGAATGGGTGACAAGGGAGGAAGGAAATGGATCTGAAATTCAAGGTAGTAACATTAAATGTTTCAAATATATATATAAATACTATTATTAATACTCTTTTGCCTATAATTGGGAGATAAGATGTGCAGGCATTGGGACACAAAGATTCATCTTCCTCTAATGGAAAAGTCGATGGGGGTATGGGAGAAGGTATGGGAGAGAGCAGATTGGAGGAAGCGATATCTTGTGGGACTGCTATTCTGGGAGGTTGGGTAGGGGAATAATGGGGGGAAAATGATTGTAACTCAAAATCTGGCGGAAATGAATGATGTAAAACAGAAGTTAATAAAGTATTTGTTTAAAAAAAAATAGGAAGGTAGATGAGAGCCATATTTTAGAGTATTTTAAATTTCTGGCTGAGGATTTTGTATTTTACTGTAGATGGGAGACCACTGAAGATTTTTAAGTGGGGGAATGACATGATCAGATTCGTGTTTTAGGATCAATTTAGCTGTTATGTGGCAGATGGATTGCAGAGGGGGAAAGGCTAGAAGCAAAGAGAAGAATAAGTCTAAGTGAGAGATGAAGGGAGTCTGATCAAGGATAGAAACGATGGGAGAGAAGGGGACAAGGATAAGAGATATTATGGGGTTAGAATTAACAAGGCTACGGGGCAGCTAGGTGGCACAGTGAATAGAGCACTGGGCCTGGAGTCAAGAGGACTTGAGTTCAAATCTGGCCTCAGACACTTGACACACTAGCCATGTGACTTTGGGCAAGTCACTTAACCCCAATTTCCCTCCAAAAAAAAAGAATTAACAAGGCTTATCAGCTGATAGGGAATTGAGGGACATGGGGGGAGAGAGAGAGAGAAAGAGAGAGAGAGAGAGAGAGAGAGAGAGAGAGAGAGAGAGAGGAGAGAGAGAGAGAGGAAGGAAGGAAGGAAGGAAGGAAGGAAGAAGAAAGAAAGAAAGAAAGAAAGAAAGAAAGAAAGAAAGAAAGAAAAAGAAAGAAAGAAAGAAAGAAAGAAAGGAAGGAAGGAAGGAAGGAAGGAAGGAAGGAAGGAAGGAAGGAAGAAAGAAAGGAAGGAAGAAAGATGATGTATGTGTCTATTTGTAAGCTGGATAACTAGAACCTAACTCGCCGATGACTTTGTGGCTTCCTGGTTACCCTCAACCTGGTTTAGTCGGTCTGCCAAGTCAGTTTACTGGAGTGTGAACACTGCGCATGCTGCAGTTTCTTGGAGCCACAGGTGAGAATTGGTGAAACAGGTGGGCACCAAGCATGGAAAGCAGCCTTGCAAAGAGTTCAATAAGCCCTCACACCAGAGGTGCTAGTCCTCTTGAACACCCCATAGATCCCTGTGAAGGTATATAATCACTTTATGCAGACTCAGCTTCATTCTAGCACCAAAACAGGGAGGACACTTGCTATCATTAGGTGCCTCTGGAGACCTATTGTATCTTTATACAACTAGTGAGACTCTAAGTCCCCTTTTCTCTAATGTAGGTGAAATAATACTGTATCTCCTTAGCCATGCCTTTTCATCACCTTATCTACATACAAAGCTTTAACTAGGACCAGGCCACTGGGACTTCACTGACTGTTCTCAGCACTTGTCACTAGCAACCCTGAGGGTCTTCCCCTCCCAGTTTGATTTTTTTTCTTTTTTTTCTAATTCAAGGGGCCATCCCTTGACTCACTTCTTAAAGAGGTCTATTCACTGAATTGGCATTGTCTCACTCAAAGTAAGAACCTGAAAAAGCCTTAGCCTCAAAGGGCCAAGGTCTCCCACTGCATCCTAGGCCATTTCCAGTCATCCTGATGAATATATGACCTCTTGATCCAGATGGCTCTGGAGGACAAAGTGAGGTTGGTGACCTTGCACAGCCCTCCCTCACTCAAGTCAAAGTTAACTGCAAGTCATGTCATCATTTCCCTGATGCCATGGTTCTCTTCATAAATGAAGGACAAACAAAACACAACAGCACTTGTATTCCACTCACATTGATCTCAGCCCCTATATTGCAAGAATAATTAGAAAAAATAGAAAACTACTGCATAGCTCCCCTCTGCCCCTTCCTCTTCTCCCAACAAGACTGAGCTTCTCCTTCACCTGGTCCCATTCTCCTCCCTCCCCATAGCAATCTTTTCATCCTTTCCTGAGGGTCTAATACCTACTACTTTATATCACTGCATTTTTCTTCAAAAGTAGTTTTGAGTAAGCCTTTCATACTACTTCCTAGATATAGTTCCATCTATATATTCCCCAAAACAGAATTTGATCAGTTAAAAGTTGCTAAACTTCGTCCAGTGGCAATTATGTCATTGAGGTGGACTTACTATCCTGTAAAATTTTCCTCTAGCAGCAATTCTTTCTTATTGAGAGCCCTGGGAGGGAACTTAGTTGCAGGGGTGACTGGTTTGTTCTATTAGTGTCTAGGAATTAAGAGAAATTTCTCTTTTTTATGGCTGGGTAGAATATATCATCTGTCTATATAAATCTTAGAATCATAGCATGTCAGAATGAGAAGGAACTTTAAGATATGTTAAAAGCCCTTCATTTAGAGACAGACAGTATGGTATAGTCAAAGGAGGATTAGACCAAGGACTCCCAGTTTGAAGCACTGCCACAGTCCTAGCTCTACCACTAATTAGCTATGTAACTTTGGGAATTTTTGCTTCACCTTTCCCAAGCCTCCATTTGCTCATCTGTAAAACCAAGAGGCTAGATTAGAGAATGTCTCAGGTCCCTTCCAGCCTTAAAGATCTAAGAAACTAGAGGCCTGAAGTGGTTTAAAAGACTTGCCCAAGATCATACAGCTAGTGAATGGTGAAATTAGGAGCAGAACCAAGCTCCGTCTTCTGATTCCTAGTCCAGAACTCATTCTATGACATTATGCTTCCTTATCTCTTTAAATCTTTGTATAGATTAAAAGTAATGACTCCATTGTGGTTCCCAAAGGCCAAACAATTGGTCTGGAGTCTCATTCTATCTGTGGTGGAAGGTACCATGGTGCATTTTATGATAATTGAGATCATAATCATTTGGCATCTCTGCCAAGAATTTAAATCTAAGTTTGCCCAAGAGGTAGCAAGTTGACACCCCTTTTGCAATATCCCAGCAGCACCCAATAATGCCATGGCATTTAAATCTCTGACAGCTTGTCTATAATAAACCCTAGTTGTGAGGGATTTATAACTCAACCATAAAAATCCACTCTGAGCTTAAGGTTGGCCTGTGAGAACTCAGCTCCAGAGTGAATTAATTAATGAATTTGTTCTTTCTTTCATCAACTTGACTGACACCTGCAAGTGTGTCCCCTTGGGACGTGATCTCAGCGCATTTCATAAACTTTCAGCTTGGTCAATGGCACACATAAGAGAATTCCCATTGGAATGATGGAGGCTGGAGGAAATAATGTTGATAACGCACTGTCCTAGGGAAAGTCACCAATCATGCTGAGCATCTTTTCAGGAACTGGTGAATGAGAATGGACTGATCATCTGGAAATGGCCACCTCATATAAGTGGAATGAATTTAAAAGAATCATTCAGGCATCATCCCCAGAAAAGCCTTGCTAAAATGCATATAATCTGCATGGAGAAAGTAGGCTGGGGATAAAGGGTAGGGTCTGGAACTGTGACTTAGTTTCTGTAGAGAATTCTCTTAACCTATGGAGAGAGTTAGTGGATAGAATAGAAGATAGAAAGCAAAAGAATCAAGTTGTCAGTCTCCTTAAGATGCTTTTCTATGTCCACTGTTAAATGCTTCTATTATAAGTGAAGTCCAAGGCAAAATTCATATCATAATGGATGAAGCACTAGGCTTGGAATCTGGATGACCTGAGTTCAAATCCAGCACCAGATACTTATTAACTTGTGTAACCCTAGGAATATTACCTCATCTCTCAGGACCTCGGTCTCTTCAACTATAAAATGAAGTGATTGGATTCAATCTAAATCTATAAACCTCTGAAACTACGACCTCTGTAGTCTGGAGCATTTGTTTAAGGCAAAGTCATTAGACTGTAATAGCAAAAGGAGTGAAAGGCCCAGTCAAGTATCTAGGTGTTTCAATTGTATGATATTAAACATTCACAAATTTTAAAACATCTGGAGAACTGTTTTATGCTTTGAGTAAGGGTTGGATTCCCTAAGGTTCCTTCCAAATCTGGGAGTTGATGATTCTGTCATGAATTTCCTACTTTACAGTGGGATATTTGGCATCTTATAGATATAGGCTGAAATATGAAATCAAACTCAAAACTTAGGATCATTAAAAGAGCTGAACAAACCATAGCATCCCTGTATATAAGAGGCATAACTCGAATCTTCCAGGTAAGTACACTTTGCCTACCTAAAGCTGCCATCATAATTTTCTTTGCTTTTTGTTGAAAAGTATAGTACTATTTATTTTGCTTCAAAAGACATTTCAGCATTCTAAACATAAAAAAAAATTCAACAATCTCAAAATGTTCCAAATTCTGTTTAAGAACAGACTTTTTGTTTCCTTGCATAATTACCCTGGCTTTCTGTTTGATGGAAACTAGGTAGAATTCTACAGTTTCAGTTTTTAAACTACTGTACTTCATCTAGAAAGAAAACCACTTTCCTGATCCTAGTTGACCCCCACCTCCCCTTGTGATACCTAAGAATGGGAACTGGGTACTATTTCACTATATATACAGAAAGACAACTTTTAAGCTAGATGGACACCTGATACTGCAATCTAACCTCACAGTGTAGGTTTTGGGTTGCAGCCCCTTAGGAAAGACAGACAAGCCTCATGCTCCTTTCAAGCCTGGACCCCGAGAATCTTTCTAAGGGTGTGGGTTTTTTTTTTTGTTGTTTTTACCCCAGAATTTTCTAGCTAGTTATATAAACACCACCTTACATCAACCCTGAGAGATGGGTGTTATTAGTATACACATCCTACAACAGATGGGGAAAACTGAGGCAGTACTAGGTTAAGCGATTTGACCAGGGTCACACAGTTAGGAAGTGCTGAAAGCAGCAAGGCATGCTGAGGGAGACATAGGAGGCAGCATGTGCCGGGCAAGTCAGATCACCAACTCCACTTTGACCACTACTTTCTCTTAGATCCCAGTGGAGATAACCCAGAACCCTGAATATTTTAGAAAAGTCTCAGTACAAAGTTAAAAAAAAATCACAGGAAGGATATTCCATTAAGAAAGTAAATTCACTGTTTTATACCTGTCTGTTTGTTGTACTTGTCTACCAGCACATTATTAGTGTTTATATGGAAAGCTAATCAAAGTGCATTTTAATACTGTGTTTCAGAATAAATATGCATTCATAATGTAGACACAAATCAGAATATTTTAAAATAGCATATAATACTTTTCCTATATGAATATTTGGCCTAACCACACAAGCTTCTGATAAATATAATCCCATTTAATTTAGTTCAGTTCAATTCAATGCAACATTTATTGATCATCTACTAGACTTAAACCACTATGCTTATGCTGTCTCCTATGACTGTATTCTTACTAGAGATGAAAAGTTCTCAGCTCCACAGAAGAGCAGTCATGTCTTGTATATTTCTATATGGTCACATATTGTTCCCCCCATTAGAACATAAGCTCCTTGAGGACAAAGGGTCAAATCCTTTTTGATTTTGTCTCCTCAGTGTTTAGAACAGTGCCTGACACATGGCAAGAGCTTGATAAATACTTATTGATTGACTAACTCATTGAAGTTTATTTAGGTCACCTGGAACACTAGTCCAGACTCTGCAGATGACATTTTTTTTCTATCCCCTCCCCCTTTAAATTTGTATTTGCTTTAACTGTTTTGGTCCATTCCATCAAAGCAGCTAGGCAGTCGTCCCATGGCAGAATAGCTCAAATGATTGCCAAAGGAGGCACCATGCTCAGCCTGAAACGTGGGTCCCCTGCATGCTATCTATTAGACCACCAACCAGCGTTTCAAGACGATGTTCTTATCTTCTCACTAAGTGAAAAATAACCAATCTTTTTTTTCTAATGAAATTTTACATTCAATTAGTGCACACCAAGAGATAATTACTTTTACATTTTGTATTTGTGGGGGGAAAATAACACATACACACAAAACATTCCTGAAAACATGGCTTAAAAATGTTCCTTACCCTTATGCAGTAACTCAAGACAACTCTACCCTTCTAGGGTTTTTTACTACTCTTTATTGGGATCTTGGGCAGGAGGGGTGTGGTAATGGTATTGAGGAGACAAACAATTTCTCTGAATGCCAAATCCCTGTAGATGTTATAGGCAACAGAGTACATGGGGCAAACTGTGTAGCAGAATTTAAAAAAATGTTTTCTTAATTTAACCATGACCTAAGAAAGTTGTCACTTCTGCTATTGGGGACCATGGCATAAAGTATAAGGCTGAAGCAGGAGAATAAAACAACAAAGAGTAACTATTCCTGGAGTTAGGTGCCATGAGCATTATGTTGTAGAAGGAGTGATGAAGTAACTGAATTATTGAATAGGTGAAGAGATTCATCTGTAAAATGTGACTGAATGGGGCACTCTGATTGCTCTTACAGCAAAATAAGGCCAAGAGGTGGAGAAGGATTTTTTTTTTTCAAAAAGAAAAGGAAAAAAAGGTGGGGGGGAAGAGATAAAGAGAGAAAGGGTAGATAAGTAGGAGAAAGAAAGAAAATGGGAAGGACAAAAGCAAATGAAAGAAAAAAGTAGAGAAGGAGGGAAGGGAAAGGAAAAAAGGGAAGAAGAAAGGGAATAAAAGAAGGGAGGAAGGAAGGAAGGAAGGAAGGAAGGAAGGAAGGAAGGAAGGAAGGAAGGAAGGAAGGAAGGAAGGAAGGAAGGAAGGAAAGAAGGAAGAAAGGAAGGAAGGAAAATGATAGTGTGCTTAGCATAGTGTTTTGCACATAGATGAAGCTCAATTGTTGAGTGGAACTGGATGATGCTAATAGAAACCTCCTGTGATTCCCAGCTAAGGGGAGGATGGTGGCTCAAGAATTATCTCCTGATTAAGACCTTTGCTTTTTCCCCCAGTTGTTATTGCTCTCCACTCTATCCCTGAAATAACTTTGTATATGGTTTGCATTTATTATTTTTTCTGGGTACATATTCTATCTGCTAAGTAGAATGTTAGTATCCTGGAGAAAAGGACAGAGTGAAAGGCATATAGCAATCAGTGGCTCCCTGTTACCTCCATGATCCAATATAAAGACCTGTGTTTGGCATTTAAAGATCTTAATTATCAGATCCCTTGCAATCTTTCTTGTTGTCTTCTTATGCATTGCTCCCTTCCACACATTTTATTATCCTTTTATTACTAACTACACTGTCACATGATACTCCTTCTTTTACTTTTTTGCCTTTACACTGGCTGCCCCCATGCCTGGAATGCTTTCCATCCTCACCTTCTCCTACTCACTTTCCTACTTACCTTCAAGTTAGCACAAATCTCAGCTTGTGCAAAAGTCCTTTCCTGGTTCTCCCTAACTGCTAGGTACTTCCTCTCTCATTACTTACCATCTCTCTCTCGCATATACATACATACATATATATATATATATATATATATATATATATATACATATACACAATATACATATATATATCTTGTATGTACCTACTTATTTACATGTTGTTTCACCCATTAAAATATATACTCATTGGGAAGTATCTGAGGATCAGAGACTCACCAATGTAGAGATAGAATCTGAAAAAAAAAATAAAAAAAAGAGAGATAGAATCTGTCTTATATGGAAAGCTAACGGGATCTTGAATCAGTCACTTAACTAAACTCTGAGATTCCTCGTGCTCACTTCCGTTTACTTGAGGTTAATACTTTCTCTACTTGGGTCATAATGTTATTATGAAGGTCTGCCTTCATAGGAGGGACTGTGGTTCTCATGGATGCCTCTGGAATCAGAAAAGCTAAATTCAAATCATTCCTCTGATAGTCTGACTTCCAGTAACATTTCTCGGCATCAGTTTTCTCATCTGTAAAATGAAAGAGTTGAACTAGATGGCTTCTAATTCTAATTTTTTTTATTCTAATTTCTTCCAATTCTAGATCTATGGTCCTATGTGTGTATGCATGTATTTCTTTGTAAAGTATAAAGTCCCATATGTGTTTACAATTATAGTCCATAATATTACTTATTATACTAATCTATCCAAGTTTTCATTACATTTTTGGAAAGGTTCTACAGGTCAATCTCAGAGACTTTATTGAGATTGTGTTGACATGTGTGTTTAACATGTTCAGATATTTTCATTGTGTGGGGGAGTTAGTTGATATTTTCATATTAATTTGGGAAAACTGATTTATAAGTATTGACTCTCAAGATTAACAGGACATATCTATCTGATTTCAGGTTTTTATTCTATCTTTCAAGTATAGTTTACATAGTGACAAGTCTCAGTGGGTTTGTCATTTATTTGTTATTTGAATATTACTTTACAAAAATTGTATCCAGTCCTCACTATTAAACCTCTTGGGTGTTTTATCATTTCTCTCAGAAAAGGAAGTGGCAAAGGTTGATTTTAATAGGACATTCAAAAGATTTTCCTCCCAGAAAGAATTTTTTAATTTAAAAAATATTGAGTTGATATGCATTAATTTATAGAGGGGGCCATTACAGATCAATGGGATAATATAATTTGGGGATTTTAGCATTCCCTGGGACATTGCAGATTGGCTACTCTTATCTCCTCTTTTAACAGAAGACACTGTATCCTTACTAACATTTTGTCAGTCTCTTGCATGATTTCCAAGAATAAAAAAACTTAATTTTGCCACAGAGAGCTAATTTTCCCCAAGTGAGGCACATCCTACTTCTTTCTAATCTTATTACTCATTGAGGGAAATGCTGTCATTTTGAACCATGAGATAAAACTTTGCAATTAATTTGGAATGGAAAAACTTAGGGAGTCATTTAGTTCCATTGAAATTGAAAGAGAATTTTTACAGATGTGTGCCAAATACTCCAATGGTTCTGTGATCTCATTGATGCTTTCTCTCTCTCTCTCTCTCTCTCTCTCTCTCTCTCTCTCTCTCTCTCTCTCTCTCTCTCTCTC